>JBBYHH010452831.1:0-11413 GCA_038382905.1 Daphne laureola
GTAGTCACCTTGTGACTATAATCGGATTAGAGTGATATGTTTTGATTACACCATTATGGTGTTCTGTGAAACATCCGCAGTTGTTTCCTACAGTACCACAGTAGTAGGTGGTTCTGTTCTACACTATGTTCGTCAGTTATTCCGATGACAGTTCGGGTTTAGAACCCATTAGAGATATGATCCATGTTGGTGCCTCGCATATGCGTTATATGGGACCCTGTTTGGTTATGTTCTGACCATCGGGAGTCGTCGAGAGAGTATGGGTTTTTCCGTCTGGCAGGACGATGACAATATGCGATTTTGAGGTTCTAGGAACCTATTTGTGATTTGGGTCAAGTATGACCGATTGTGATATGATGACGGATTATGAGGAACTTAGATTCCCTCGCTGGTACCAACATGGGTTCGTTGTTATGATAAAGTATCCAATATGGTTATATTGATAAGTTTGAGAAGAACTTTTAAGAATTAGTTTTAACCACAGGAAGGTCGTTAGTTTGTAGCACCGAACTTCATCACAACGAGGTATCGGTGGCTATTCTATACTGAAAGTTAATCCAAAGTTTGGACAATGACCCGTTCCTCAGGATATGACTCAGGAATTGTTCCATTTCACTTAGGCTGCGGTTCAAGTTTCTGTAAGGATGATTAGAAATGGTTCTGATATTGACGTTGAGGATACTCTTGGAGGACCAAGAGTCCTAAGGGGGGGGGGGGAGAATGTTACAATCACCTTGAATGAATAGTAATTTTTCGGGAAGAATTACCCGAGGGATAAATTTTGCTATTTTTGGGACTCAGTTTTAAACATGCAGAAACACGTTTTCTAATGATTCTCGCATCCCAAAAAGTAATTTGAGATCTATTCTATGGGATTTCACATTTTTAAGATGGAACGTAAGTCCCAGGCGGTTTTGGCAAAATTTAGCCCCGGAGGACAAAATGGTCATTTTGGAAAAGTAGACGGGAAGGGGTATTTTCATCCTTTCACTTGGGCTGCCGGTTTTGGGGCTGAAATTAGGCATATGTGGATAAGTTTTGGTTGGTAGGAAGATATCATGAAAGTTTGGAGTGTAAGAAAGGATGAAATGATTAAGTCTTTCTTTCATTCTTTCCATTTGTTAATTCCACTACAACTTATCCTCTCACACTTAGAAACCGGCCAGCAACCCCCTCTTACTACCAAACGTTTCCTCTCTATTTCTCTAACTGTCCAAGCTTTCCCTTGAACAAATCTTCACTTTCCATCCACCAAAGTTGGAAGATTTCTTAAAGTGAAGTTGTTTTCTTGCAAGGATCATCAAAGATTCAAGTTTAGAAGTTGAGAAACACTTCATCTCCTTCTTTTCTTGGCTGAGCAAAATTGTAGGGAGCATTTCATGAAGATTTTTCATCACCATCTTCACCAAACCTTCAAGAGTTAAGAAGGTAAATTCATATCCAAGGTTATATATATCAAAGTTTGATCAAGTTTGGAAGCTTGAAAAATTCTCATTCTTCTTTCTTTCTTTAAGGCCGAAACTTCAAGGAGTTTATTGGGCAAAGTTGTTCAAGAATACTTGAAGAGAAAACTCAAGCTGATCTTGTTAAATGGTTGTTTCAAGGTGAAACAAAGTATGAAAAATTGTTAGCTCATCTCCTCCATTTTTTCTCTTAAGGCCGAATTATCAATGAGATTTTTGGAAAATCTCTACAAGGATTTCTTGGAAATTGCTTGACGTAAGCATGAATTTATGGTTCTAGAGAAGCAGTAAAAGGATTTACTACATGATTCCATGAAAATTGGATATTTTTATGGATTTTTTAAGTAGTGTAATGTTCAAAGCATGTTGGAAATTTATTTTTACTAGGAGTACTAGATTTAACTTACGCCCTCCGCGCGAGGAGTGGATGGATTTTTATTATGGACCTATAGCATTATAGAGTTGTGTCGAACATTACATTATCATAACTGAAAGAGTACACTATTCACTTAAAGATCCATGAGTATGAAAATACATAAGATCTCTCTAACGATCTTATATAAATTGCACCAACAACATAATGGCAACTTGCACGATCCAATAGTTCAAGCGTCGGAAACATCATTAAACTGATTAAGAATAAACACATTACCAAAAGATCAGTAGAGGAAAAAATGTGAATTCTTTTATAACAGAGTAGTAATACCAATAAAGCTAGAGAAAGATCATAAATCCGTAAGAGTATAAAATAAAGGTATGAAACATACAAATTAAGACTACATTTAGAATGTGGAAGAGTAATATCCAAACTATCAGTATTGTGGGACCAAAATATACAATAATGAGAACATAAAGTAAACAAATAATATAACCCTAAACCTAACATAAGAAATTATTCAATTTCCATTTCTTCACTCGTGGACCTGCACATCTGATCAATATATATAATCCATCTAAATGATTATAAAGAGGTCTCATAGTGGAATTCAATTTGCAATTTTCCTCCTCCAACCGAGCAAAGCAACATTCTAAATCATCACAAAGACACGATAGATTATCAACGATGGTAGTTACATCATCAAAGTGTGTCCAAACATCATCATAAAATGATGACAGACAATCTTCCTTGCAAGCATCCAAATGTGTAATACGAACGTTAAACACACGACAAAGTTTTTTTATTGCAATTACAAGAGCATTTTCTTGAGCATGCAAGACATTTAATTGTGAGTAACCATGACAAACTAACGATAATGGTGACATGATTGAAGGAGACAATGACACATAAAGAAAGCAGAAGAAATGAGGTCCAAACGAATGCTTGTTGATAAAATGGACGGAGTAAAACCAAAATAATGACAAAGTCGAGATAGGACGGTCTGAGGAGAAAGAAAGACCAGATCAACTGAAACTGGAGATGTCATGAAATCATTGAGGTCTAGTTCTGAGAAAAAAATAGTGAGTCAATCAGTATTATTAAGTATAGTCACAAAATAGAGAAGACCTGATCTGCTTACCAAGAATACCTAAGAATAAGCAGCAAAGTCTGAGGTGAAAAAAATAAAGAAGATGAAAAATGAAGCAATAATGAGAAAAATAAAATTGGTATAGATGAAGTACCAACACAAGAAAAGGCAAATGAACTGAACCTGACGTTGAACAATGAGCACATAATAAGATATATAAAGAAAAATAAGAAGAAAGAAGAATTGGTGGAAAAATAAAAAAATAAGAGAGAGAAAGAGCGCGCCCAATAAGATCATTTATGATATATGTGTGATAGTTTCAATTGTTTGGAGCAGGTGGTCATATTACACTAGACAAGACATGCAATTGTGTGGTGAAATCATATATGAGAGTAAAAATAATAAATAAAAAGATATGGTGTAGATTTCCTTACACAAAAAAATGATAAAGTCTCTCACATAGTAGGTTGTAGGTTAGTATGTATCAGTCTTTTTTAGAGTCTTTTTTGTAATGTCATTAAATAAAGATGATTTGGTAAATTATGCTCCATCCGTCCCTAATTAATACTGCACTTTCTTTTTATTATTTCAAAATTCAATGTTCGAATCAAGTTTTAATAAAGATAATTTTTTTTAAAAATCAGAAAAAATATATTTAAAAAGTTTAAACTTGTAATTATGATATGCATATAAATTATTTAGTTGTAAATGTCTGAACCTTCATGAAAATAAATCACACATTAAATACCGTAAAATATCAAAAAGAAAATGTAGTATTTTTTTTGGACAGAGGGAGTAGGTTAGCATTTTCACCATCTTGCATTTTTTTTTAATTGCATGACTAATTTATTAAATCTACAGCGTACAAAAAAGATTACACATACTGATTTACCAAATCATCTTTATATAATGCAATATTATTAAAAAAAAGTATTAAATATAAAATTATGTTTACAACAAAAAATGGTCAATCAACACAGATGGTTGCATATTTTTTGAAGATATAAAGTTGTATCTATTTTTTAATTATTATGAAGATATGCATCATTGCATATCTTAAGATTTCTAATAATTATCAAGATATACATCATTGTATATCTTTTAAAGATTTGATAGATATGTTAATATAATTAGAATCACATGATGCAAAGATGGAGAGATGGGACTTGACGCAAGGAAAAAAATCTTTCGAGGATTCTACGTAGGGAATGTGTCAAACATAATATCTCATTAAATGTTTCTGAAAATTTAATGCATTTTCCTTTTTAAAAAATTATTTTGTACAAGAATTTTTTTTCTCAATTTCTTAATTTGAGTGTCAAAAAAAATACATCATTTATTTGAAGAGAGAGAGAGGATATATATGTATAAGTAATGATGATAGGTAATGATGAATGATATCTAATCACCCATCCATATCTTCTAGTATCTCCTTAGATTTCTATTTGATCTCTCACCCCTAAACACCTGTCACCTGACCAATTGATAGGAGCAATACGGATTATCAAGATATGCATCATTGCATATCTTAAAATTTCTAATGATTATTAAGATATGCATCATTGCATATCTTTTAAAGATTTGGTAGATACGTTAATGGCTCTGTTCGATGCATAAACAATTTGCAAAAAAGTAACACATTTTAAAATTTAAGATGAGAGAGAGAGAGATTTTGGAGGGAACTAAAATCTGTACACAATGATGACCTACTAATTTCATAGAATCTCTATACAATCATAGAATCGTACTAAAACCATAGAATTTTGTAAATTAAATGTGTACTCTAAAAGATGAAGTATTTACTTTGATACAGAAATTTAAAAGTGGGGGTTGGGTTCTCAAAATTCTAAACATATCCTTAGTGAAAGTCTAAAGTTTTTTTAAATAAAGAAATGCACATTTTTTTAAAGAAATATGAAGAAAAAAAAAATACTCACCATTTATGGAGGAGTAAATGAAGTGTTGATGAAATCATAGTAAAATCAATAGGTAATGATTGCAATCATAGTAAAATCAATAGGTAATGATGAGAAAATCAAACTTATTTGACGAATCTGACAGTAATCTTTGATGTACACGTTGTAAATTCAATGTGTACTCTCAAAGATAGATTATTTACTTTGATAAATAAAATTAAAAGTGTGTTTTGGGTGCCGGTAATTTCAGACATATCCTTAGTGAAAGTCATTTATTTTTTTAATTCAAGGGAATTCATTTTTTTTAAAGAAATCTAGAAAAAAAAAAAATACTCACGATTTATTTAGGGAGGAACAAAATTGTATCTATAAATAATGATTAGACGATCCAAAAAACAATACGCTTAAAAAGCAACACCTCGTGACAAGAAATGAGAAGCAGAGTATGACAAAACCACGTAGATCCTTTAATATTCTTTTTATAGATTGGATGTGGGTTTTACTGTTGGAGTGATAATTTGTTTTTGGTGTATTATCTTTCTTTTCTAATAAAAACTTTCTATTGTTGTAAAAAAAAAAAAAAAAAAACTATTGGAAACTTTAGGCTCACAAATGACCGGGTACTTACGGCCTATCACTATGAGGGACTTTCTCGATGGCAATTTGGTAATTAGTCATACGTTTGATTGAGACGTTTGACCACATTTGATATGTCACAGGAAAATTCGGGTGGGTGGGTGGGCTGAAAGCATGCCAGCCTTTGGCACGCGATAAACTGAAATGGTCGTATTTTTCTTTGTTGGGTTGATTGCGCCAAACGTGTTTTTATTTTTCGTTTGGATTGATAATATAAGATATTTCCTACTTAAAAAGAGAATACAATTCGGTTAACCAAAATAATCATATTATGCTTCTTTCACATTTGTGAAAATTATAAAACAGCCACAAAGTATAAAGGATATCTAATTTCACCCTTAAATTTTTAGAACTTACAAATACACCCCTAATATTTTAAAGAAGATACATATATATTTTCTCTGGCTAAAATTTGGATGGCCGAAAAATCTTGATTTTGTGCTTAAATTCGATTATGAACATCCAAAATCAAAGATATCAATTGCTTATTCAGTTTCAGTTTTAACCTAAATAACGAATAAATAAATCACCCTACTAATTATAACCTTATGAACATCAATGCATGTGATGATTTTACGGCCGGCGCAAATTCATCCATCCATTCCTTGCCAAGTGGAGAAGCCACCGCCGCGTCTCTTGATAACTTTTTTTATTCTTCAGTGCTTCTTCCATTTACTTGAATTAACGTGCACTCGACAAAAATTATTACTAGAAGATCTAAAGTAGTATGAGGTTGTTATTCTCTAGTAGAATATAAAATCATTACGAAGAATAATTGATCAACTGCATACGTTGTTGTTTATGTGTATTACTAAAATGGATGAGAAATGTTAATGGGTGTTTTAAGGATATTTTTTAAAGGTAAGTTTATTTTATTTTTTTATAATTCTTTAATAATTATAGTGAAATAAAAAAAAAAAATGCATGAAAAAAAAATAAAAATATCTTTAAGAAGTGTATGGGGTAATTGTTGACCAGACTATTACTAAAAAGGTAAGTTGTAAATTAATTAGTAGAATTTACCAAGTAAGTAAGAAAATGTACTCATACCGTCTCAAAAAGATTTGAATGTTTTATTTTTAATATTTAGTTTATGATTTTTTTTTCTTCGTATAAAAAATTAAATAATTAATATGCAAATGATAATTCAACATTTCTAGTTTCTAAAATATGATTTTTTAAAAAATATTAGTAAGTTCTTCCTGATAATAATTTAAGTCAAATCATTTTGGGATGGGGATAATAATAAATAAATAAAACTAGGAATAGTCATAGGGAGTAGAGTATTTTTAAGAGTAATAAATCATAAATCTGTAGTTGTACTATGTGTGAACATCCGCAAGTAATACTTAATCCCTTATTAATCGAGTTTTCTGCATCTAAATGATAATTTGATGTCTTTGTGAACAGTTTTTTTTTACTAAAAAATAATATAAATCGGGAAGAAAAAAAGAAAAGAAAAGAAAGATAAGCACTGTTTCTCAAACTGATATTAAGTATATATACAAAAAAATAGGTAAAGAGAGAATTAGGTCTAATAAATATTAGTGATATTGCTTTTCCTTAAAAAAAAATTAACTTCCAAATCAGTTTTTTTCTTTTTCAATTCTATTTTTTCATAAATTTCACAATGAATTTTAAACTTTTTTTTTTTTTTTTCAAAAAAAAATCAACAAATTAAATTGGGGAAGATGCTGATTACTAGTACAACAATAACATGTGACAGTTCTGCAAAGTTGCGTCTTCAGTTGCCAACGACTAGACCAGACCAAAAGCAATACGTGTCGGTTCCTCCTAAGTAGCCGGCAATCCTTTTGTTTGTTTGCTCTGGATGGGCCGCCTAAATCCCGGCCCATCCCAGCCCAGGCCCAAAGGAGGTAACCGTTGTCTTTCTTTATAAATCCCCAACCCAAACCCTAAATCCTTCTCCGTTGTCTAGTCTGTCTAACGCTGCCGCAGTCTGTAAGGAAGGAAGGAAGGAGACGCCGTCTTCTCCGTCGCTCGCGGCCGGAGCTGCCTTCATCTTCTTCCTTCTCAGAAGCAGCAGCAGCAGTAACAGCTTCTTATTTTCAGTACAAAAAGAATAACTAGTCATGGCTCGCTCTCTATCTCGCGCCAACTCCGTCGTATCTCAGCTCGCCGACGCCGTGTCTGTTTTCCGGTCAGTCTCCGTCAACTCTGATTAATCCATCATTTAATCGGATAATCCCGAGTCGAGTCGAGTCGAGTCGAGTCGAGTCGTTCCGTATGATTAATTTGTCTTAAATTACTTCGTATAAAACTTGTAGAGTAGTAATTTAATTAGGTTTTGTTTTGTTTTGTCTGTTAATTGAAGGTATACTACTCGGGGTTACGCGGCGTCATCGGAGGCCGGACTGCAGACGAGCTTTGGTAGAGGATCTGGTGTTGTTGTGGGGAAAATGGATCGGACGATGAAGCAAGATTGTTCTTCTGGTGATGCGTGGGGTCCGGATCCTGTGACAGGATTCTACAGACCGGAGAATCGTGGGGTGGAGATTGACCCGGCGGAGCTGCGGGAGGTGTTGCTGAACCGTCGTAGTAAAGTGAGAGCAGAGTAGTAGAAGAATGAATAAGAAAACATGATCACAGGGGGGTCGGGGATCTTTGTTACAGTGGAATCAATCTCAATCTCATTATGATGATGATTACTGTTGGAGCCAGGCTAGATTGATTCATGATATTTGTGTTTCGTTTGTTGGGTGGGATTCGCTTTTCTGAACAAGGCTGCAGGAGTTTTCTGCTCCTCTCTTATATGGTAATCATTATTAAAACTGATGTATAATTTATGCTTATTTATCGTTTGTTTCCCTGAACTATACTATGTTACCTTCTCCGACCTTGTGCATACTTTTTCTGTAACATTTGTGATTTCAGTTATTTTATCCGTTAAGTAATACTTGTTTTATTAGCAATTTATTCCTTAAATTGTGAAAATCTTTAATATTACGGGACTATTAAAGATTAACCATTTTAGGGATGACCGAGGTTTCGTTTTGTTCTATTACAGGGAAGTCTTCGTTTGTTAAGAGGAGTTTTTTCTTGTGTTTGGTGTGGGCAAGTGGTGTTTTTTGTGATGGTTTTTACAGAGGTTTTTTTCCCAAATTTGCATTTGGGATTTCGCTGTAATTATTTTTATTGTTATAAAATTATTGTTGCGTTAAAAAAAATCACAATAAAACAAAAAATCACAAATCTAAGATTAAAATAGGATAAATTCTTGAAATTGAATCAAAATAGGACATATATTAAAATTAAGGGATTAAAAATAAATTTTAACATAAATTTGTACCATTTAATTTTCATACTACAAAATATTTTATTAAAGTATTTTTTTTAAATGAAAAAAAAAACATAAAATTTATATTTAAAAAATTTAGATTATGGATTTTCTAAATTTAAAATTTTAAATATTCATGAAAA
Source organism: Daphne laureola (assembly GCA_038382905.1). Classification (NCBI taxonomy): domain Eukaryota; kingdom Viridiplantae; phylum Streptophyta; class Magnoliopsida; order Malvales; family Thymelaeaceae; genus Daphne; species Daphne laureola. Next base: position 8,923 of record JBBYHH010452831.1, read on the forward strand.
AAAAAATACTGTAGAAATAAAAAATGATGGAAAAAAAAATGATGATGGAATTTATGGACGATAGTGGGTGTAGTATCTACTACTCCATTCATCCCCATTAATTGGGGATTTTAAAGTTGGATTTTGAGGACAAATAAAATAACCGGTGAAATATGAAATTCACTGATGAATTCGATTTTCTAATTCATCGATAAACTCGATTTTCTAATTCACCCACCTCAATTTTGAGGGTCTAACATTATTCTGTTCACCCTTCTCCCCATAATCTGCACCAATGTCCTCCTCATCGTCTCCTACTGCTGTCGAAATCCCACCTCCCGATCCCGTCAAACTCAAGTCCGCCGTCCAATGTCACTCCGGAAGACCCTCGTCGGATTCGAGGTCATTCTTTTGGCATTGTACGCCCACGAGACCACCGCCTGAAACGGCCAATCGATCACCGTCAAAATCTCAAATCTCTCCCACCCAAGAATCTACCACGATTCTAAATCCCAGACCAGATCCAACCCCACTGACTTCAACCTCGCCGTGATATCCGTCGTGCTGGAGCCACACGGCACCATGCAGGCCACAAGAAGGGCGTGGATCGTCGGCGTCGCTCTGGAGCTCTTCTACAGCAGAATCGCCCTCATCCCCACAAACTCCAAGATCGATTTCTGTGAATTCTGGAGGATCTGGGCCGGGGAAGACGACGACGTGTACAAGGACGATGACGGACAGAAAGGGAAACACGAAACAGAAACAGAAACAGATGAGAGGAAGACAAAAGAGGGGCGAGTTTCACTGCCATGGGAGCTATTGCAGTCGGTTCTGAGGATAATTAGACATTGCCTTCTGGAGCCTAGGAGTGTTAAGGAGGGGGTGTTGTTCGAGGAGGCGAGCGCGGCGGTGAGGAGCCTCTTTTCTTCTTTCATTTTTTTCCATATCTGATGAAAGAGCTCTGAGTTTCGATGATGAGTTGAGATGAGATGAAAGAGCTCTGAGATGGGCCACCGGAGATGATCAGATGGAGGACAACACTAGAGGGAGGGTCTGTGCGGTGGATTTTGGGATTGCGGTGAAAAATCAGGACAGGGTGAGTTTCACGTTCACCGTGAAAACTTGAAACTCACGTGAGTTTGACGAGGTCCGAATTCTTTGAGAGTCAGGAATAATCGATTTCACTGATGAATTCATAGAGGTGAATTTCACAGTTTTTTACCTAAAAACCTTAAGGTTTGAAACCCCCTAATAGTCTATGTTTTAAGATTCATATTCGATTAACAAATATATATAGTGAAAAAGAATTCACAAAAAAAGTATATTTATAAATTGGCCAAATTACCTATTACTCATATGAACTATGTTGACTCAATCACTTTAATTTATGAATTATAATTCATTTTAACTCATTCCCTGAACTATGCAACGTTAATCACTTTCTCCATTTGACCATATTAATGTTAATTGACTTTAGAAAAAACTACCTATTATAGTCCTGATTTTTTTTTCCAATCTATACCTAAACACCCTAAACCTATTAGACATCTCAAAAATACTCTCGTCCTCAACAATCTTTCTTCGTGCCTATCACCCTATTGTCATATCGTTCTCGTCGCACAACTTTTCCCCTTCATTTTTTTAATCTTTTCCTGTCTTCAAAACTTTAAATTTATACAAATATGACCCTAAACCGTTAAGTAATTGAGGGTGTTAAGCTCACCGACGCCGAGTTACTGAGTCAAATGACTAAAGTGCGAAGACTTACATAGTTCATGGACTGAGTGAGTACAAATTTTAGTTCATGAACTAAAGCGAGCGAGTTAACATAATTCAAGAGAGTAATAGGTAATTTGGCCTTATAAATTTAGATTTATAGTTATGATATACACATGAATTATTTAACTTTGAATGTTTAAATATTTTATAAAAAAAATAGATAAATTAAATATTGTGAAACATATAAAATAAATAAATTAATTAATAGGATATGAGTGAAATAAATAAATCAATTAAAATGTGTTTAAGTTGTCACTTTATTTACATTTATAGCACCTTTTTTTTCCATTCTTTAAAAAATGTATATTTTTTTATTTTATAATAACAAATTACAAACAATTAGTCAAATGAAAAGAAAAAAAAATATGAAAAAAAAAGAGACTCATATATCATATGTTTTGATACTTTTTTCAAAATCTGTTTAAGTATCGACATGTTTTTTTACTGTTCATACTAATTAATTATGAAACTCTTACTCGGATCATAAAATTTATACCGAGGATCATCATATTTCACTACAAGATGCATTAATTACAATGATCATGAAATTTTTGTTATGGGATTACTGCTATTTTACTGCCGGGTAACGAATGTACTACCACGGATCACAAATGCACAAATGCATTACCATAATAACGAACGCAATTCGTCTGAATAATTGAAGCTAAATTGTTGTTCCTAGATGGATTTAGGACAACATTAATACTCGAAGTTTTGGTTGATTTCGACCCGA
>JBBYHH010452942.1:0-11411 GCA_038382905.1 Daphne laureola
AAAATCCTTTACCTTGATTAATCTTTGATGAATCTTGATCTTGAAGCTTGAATATTGAAGAAACTTGATGAAAATCACCAAGGATTTGGGCACAAAACCGCCGACTACTTGGGTAGAGAGAGAGGTAAGTTTTTGTGTTTTGTTTCTTCTTTCCTTACTACTATTTCTATTTCCTTATTTATCTTACTACCTAGTAATTTATTTTCTTTTCTAGGTAGATAATTCTTCCATTTATCCTCTTCCATCTCAATTCAAGCCATATGATAGGATTTTCTACAAGATTTCCTACCCTTAGATCTTGACATTTATCTTCCACTAAGTTTTTATTTACCAACCTTTATTTACCTTATTTTCTTCTCTTCCAAAAATCCTACCATCACTTAAGCCTAACATTTGGGCCCAATAATATCCCATACCGCCGGCCCCATGGTGAATTTACCAACATATAATTTTCCATCAATTTTCATGAAATGACCATTTTGCCTTCCGAACCAATTTTTGGTAAAATGACCCGGAATTTATAAAATATTATAAATTATTAAAATCCCATAAAATGGACCTCCAATAACCCCTCAGAATATTTATTTCATTCATCAGCTTCATAATTACATAATATTCCAAGTTTTGACAAAATTAAAAAACCAACCACCGAGAAAATACATCGGAAAATGGCATACATCTGGGGTGGGTGTAATAAGGTACCTTAAAAATTAAAATTGGGGGCCCTAGGCACCAGCCTTCTCCGGCTGCCGCCAAGGCCAGTACTGCTCCCAGCGGCCTGATGTCTGTTCTTCTAAGCGTCGGGCCCTTGATCCTCCTTCCGCATTCGTCTCGCCCCAGGAACCTTCCTTTCACGCAGCCTTCTTCCGACGGTCTGCTCGATCTTCTTTCGTGTGCCAGGCTCTTGTCACAATAGGCGTCGGTGTCACAGTTTTTGGCCGTTTCGGCAGCGGGCTCGCCTCTGGTCGCCGTTGATTCTGGTTCCTAGGGCAGATTACTCTGTTTGTCCTCTTTGGTCTGTCATCGCGTTTCACCAGGGGTGGGCCGACTTCATGATATCCTTCTGCGTTCTAGCGATGATGGTCCTAGTTTTTCAATTTTGCTGGCACATATTTTGCTGAACGGAGCCGTCGCTGCCAGATTAAGGATGGCTCCTAGTAATCGGAGGTGGGCTGCTGGTCACCGTCTTCAACGGTTTGGTTGTCGGTGATCAGCTATAGGGGGTGAGCAGCAGACCTGCTGGTTTTTTTCTACAGGGGCTGGTGCATTGTGTTAGTGTCGCCTCTGGGTTTGGTTGGGAGTTTCGCGAAAGATGGCGTTGGCCCTTTGCTTTGATTGGGGGATGTTGGATCTGAACCTCCTTATGCGAGTGGTTTGGCTGTGTGAGAGCTATTTTCTTTGGCCGGGGATTCGTTCTCAACATGGGTTTTTGGAATGGTGAAGGGTGACATTGCGGGGGTAACGGCAGGACTGAGTGAAGACTTGTCCTGCCTGGCATCATGAATGATTGATCTAGGAACTGTCTAGGTGGTGGGTCTTACTGGACAGTTCAAGCACTGCAAAAATTGATCCCTTAGTATTGTCAAGGACCTGGACCTTCCAAGAAAACTCGAGCCCGTTCGGCGGGACATGAATTGGTCTCAGTCTTTGCTGTTCTTATCTGGTGCAGGTTCTGCTCTTGTACCAGCATAATGGCTGTTCTTTGGTGTGGAGGACTTCCGTTAATCATCAAATGGAGCACTTGGCTGTTGGAGGGGGATTTCCTCAAGCCACTCTTTCACATCAATCTCAATATCTCAGACACTTGATTTCAGCCGTTCAGATGTTCCCTATCTCGGGTTCCAGTGTTGTTGCTAGGTTTTATTTCTAATCTTTTCATTTCTAGTCTTTTAGTTTGTTTTGATCCTCCTGGACGAGGTTTTTTAGTTTGTTCTATTTTCTTTCCTAATTACTCTGCTACTCTGACTTTGTATTCTCTTCTGTTTGATTTGATTATATAAAACCTTCCAAGTAAAAAAAAAAGAAAGAAAGAAGTAAACAATTCACCGGCCCCTATCATACTCATTTTCCTTACTCTCCATTATATTCTATATTTTTATATTCTTTTTTCTTCAAATAACGCATATCATCCATAAAAGAGGACATCAATATATTTTTGCTTTAATTATACCCCGCAGTTACACGCGGGCTGAAATTACTAGTACGAACTAAATAAATAGAGATGATAAAGAAAGTTGAGTCTTTTGGTCAATTTAAGATTGGACAACAAAATTTAAATTCGGTTAATATGTAAAAATTTAAGGGGTATAAAGTTCATCACTTAAAGAATCTTCGAATCATTATGCTTATTTAGGTTATGCGTTGAGAAAGAGTAATATCGAACGCATACGTATCACAAACAGATCAATGGCTCATTAGTAAAAACAATGACAATTAAAGGTCTTTTGTACAATATCCGTAAAAGATACGGGTTTTGTTTGATAAAAAGTGCGAAATTGAAGCCTTTTTTTGGGGCTTATTACTTTATCCCACTAATGTACCATATTTAGCCTTGAAATGAAATATATGTCATTCTAATATACAATACCCGTTCCCTGAGGGACTCTTATGAGAGCTTTTTTGGATATAGGGACTCTTATGAGAGCTTTTTTGGATATAGAATGTTCCAATATCATACATTGATATTTCAAAAACTGTCATTCATTGTCACACTTTGGGACTTAAAACTGTATCATTGTCATACTTTAGATCTTTATAACGAGTCCCACATGAAGTTCGCAAACGTCACTTTAACATTCCATAAATACAAGAGATTAAAATGGTGTTCATTTTCTGTTAAATATTGGTCTTTAACATGCAAATAATAGTAATTTTATTATTCGGGAAAATGATGAAAATGATTAATCTAGTTTAATACTATCATGAACATACAAATAATAAGGGAAAAAACTTGATGTAAGTTTTTCTAAAAGGGACTGCGCCGGTTAGCCATTTTGTTTCCTTCTGGAGCAAGTATTTGCCTTCTGCTTCATCATCTTCGCTCATTACTCGCTGTTGCATCGATCACCTTTGCTTGGCCTCCAGCCGCTTGTTTTCTCTCCAGGTTCCATTTCGATCAGTTTCATTTTGGGCTTTGATTGTTCGCTGGTTGCTTCATTAGTTTCGTACATCACGCGCTGTTTTTAGCGCCGGTCACCAACGTTCGCCGCCACCGCTGGTCGCTGCTCTTCATTTTTCAGTTCTTCCTCGTACTGTTTCGATCGGGTTATGTTTGGGATCAGTTCGCTCACCGGTCTCATTTTCAACCTGCTCACGTTTTATACCCTCCATGTCCGTAGATACCCTCTCCCTATCCATGGCTAGTGTTGTGTTGTCGGAAAAGGAGGAGGCTCCGCTTCTATTAGTAGGGCTGGTGGGACAGCTGCGGGCGTCTTTCTCCCTTTCCACGAAGGTGCTCTCCTCAAGAATTGCTCGGCCGGAACACCTGGAAACGACATTAACTGTGGCCTGGAGGAAGGAATTCACCTTCCGTGTCATCCTTGGATCCGCAAGTGCCAAGGATATTGTGTTCGTCTTCGAGTTTGATCAACATAAGGCATTGATAAAGTGGCTAAATTTGGCCCTTGGTCTTTTGATAATAGAGTTATTATCTTCTGTCAATTGCTTTCAGGGGACCAACTCTCTACTCTGAGATTTGATTCAGTGGATTTCTGGGTCCAGATCATCGACATCCCTTTCGGATGGCCCTCTCTGGCTATGGGTGAAGTCTTGGGGAAAAATATTGGGAACCTGAAGGCAGTGTATTGAGAGGGCACTACTATACAACTTTGTGTTGCCATTGATGTTTCCAAACCTCTCAGGCGGGCTATTGCTACTATTGGAGAAACTTTTGAAAAGGTAATTCTTGCTCTGAAATATGAGAAATTAGCTGATTTCTGTTTCCGTTGTGGTGTACTTACTCATCTGGAAAAAAAATTGTCTTGAATCTCATGATAATCTGTATGGTGCTTGGTTGAGAGCAAAAATCCTCCCCCGTAATCATGGGATTCTGCACCAGATTCCCAATGTGGCTCATACCCCTATTCCTGTTCATCTGAGGGATGAGGGGAATGTTATTACGGAAGGGTCTGGTGTGGTAGTTCCTGAGGCAGGTCAATCCTCTGATGGGTCGAGTGAATCGCTAGCGCTGACAGTGGCTGATACAATATTAGTGGAGCCTTTCAATCCTTAAAGGACCTTAGTTCCAGTGATAGCTAAACCTGTCCAAGATTATCTGATAAATGTTCCTATTACTTTTTCTTTTGGGAGTGCTCGGGAACTGGTTACTTCTGTTGGGAAGCGAGGTGGGGCTCGTCCTAGTGGGCCAAAAAATGGGGAGAAAAGAGCTCGAGGACGTTCAAAAGGGAGTGGAGTCATGGAAGGAAGTGGGGGATCGACCTCAGGAATAAAAAGAGCTCATCTGGCTTTGACTACTAGCAAGGAGGATGATTTGGACCATAGTTCAGCAGGGATGGGGTCAGACTCTCCCTTCCTGGGGGAGTAGTTCTCCCACATTCAGGTGTATGGGTTCATGAGCCATTACCATATACTCGGGATCCTCAAATGGCGGGGACCATTGACACAGAATGATGGTGGTACTGCTTTGATAATATGCTTCACATGCAGGTTCTCTTTTCTGACTCCTCTATCCATCTGGTTCTTCTCGCAGGTGTTGGGCGCTCTCGAGCAGGTATATCTCTGCTTCGCTTTTATTTAGCCTAGGTACCAAATTTCAATACTGCAGACGGGAGGCCGAGTAAAGCTACATGGCTAGTTGGTGGCTTTGGGGTGTCAGAAGATTACCAATTGTGAAATATGTTCTGGTTTTGTTTCTACTATCCTATGTTATATGTGAACCTTATGTTTTTTGCTTTCCTTAGCTATATTATTTCCACTGCTAGTTTATCTTGGTTAGTTGAAGATGTGCAGCCTATCTGTGATCTGGGTCAGCTCTGGTTAGGGTCTTTGGGCTCACTATTAAGTGGTTTGTCCCTCTCTCGTTGGTTTCTTGGCTTTTGTCGCCTAATTTAGAATGAAAGTTATTCCCTTAAAAAAAAAAAAAAATTCTAAAAGGCAAATGCTTGAGGTAAGTAATCGGTTCAATTTATCATGTTCGCATCTATGACACTAATGATAAAGTACATGGTTAGTTTTTAAGAATTCGTCCTATTGGATCCTTATCTTTGAGTTTTGGTGTATTTGTACACCACACCTTCCATTGATTTTACTATTAGCTTGATCGTTACCTATATGAAATGATGACAATATCCTTACTAAAATTTCAACTTCTTTCTTGATTTTATAAATTTCTATCAATTTTATCCAAATCTAACTTTCTCATTAACACACTCCATCTACATTCTCCCTCTCACAGACCGGCGAATCATGCATAGGCTTAACCTCCTGTCATGCATAGGGGTAAAGGACATCATAAATGTCAATTTTTCTCTTTTGGATACTATAGATTTACCATCCTAAACCTAGATCTCTAAGTACCTTAGATATTTCAATTGTTCAGATATCAGTGCTCTGTCTTCCCTTACTCTCTCCACTTCTCTTACACTGGCTTGAACGTCAAAGTACCAATTACCGAAGAAACCTCTGGGATCTGCTTCTTAGTTCGACCTCTTTGTTGTAGACCAAGCACCACCTCACCATGGTCTCTCATGGTCTCCTATGCTGATATGGCATCACACCATGCACCATTTTGATATTCCTAAGGAGATTGTATTTGACAGTGGCCCACAATTCATTGAGAAGAAGATAACTTATTTCTTGTCGAATTTGGAATTAATCATTACCACACTTCAGTTGTTAGACCGCAATCTAACAGGTTAGTGGAGCTTGCAAATTGATCCATCCCAAGTGCAGTTAACAAAAAGTTGTAGAAGGCAGTACGAGCATGTAGCGGAAGTTTTATGGGCGCACAGCAAGACATCCAAAATGGCATAAGGAGAGATTCCTTTCGGACCAACTTGTTTAGATTGACTTGCCCACTTACAAGGTACTCCACCCAAGAAAAAGAGAACGATTCATTTATTTGTTTTGTTATTTTTAAGATATTTAATCTATAATTTATTTTTATAAATGTTTTGACATATAAAGTTAATTAATTTATATGTATATTATAATTTGTAAAATATCATTTCTAAATATATATTTTTTGAATTTTTTCTTTACGATTTATCTTAAAACTTTTTGAGTCAAACAATGCTACATAAAATATGAATGTGAAATGAATCAATTATTTAAGGACTGAGGGAGTATGTGGTGAGTGAAATTAGAGACGAATTTGCTAAGACTACTATTTACAAACAATGTTTTGCCAAATATTATGATGCCAAGGTGAGGCACATAAGTTTTTCAGAATTAGACTTGATCTTCAGAAATGTAGAAGCATTGGGCAGGACCTTGGCAAAAGTAAGTTTAATCCTAGATGAGAAGGACCATACACCAAGATTGTTGGCAAAGAGGCCTACATGCTAAAAGATGTCAATGGGCATGAAGTGCCTTAAACATGGAATATAGATAAATAATCGGTAAACTCCAAGTTTAGTCCTTTATCTTTTAAAATTGTCCTATTTTAGTTATCTTTTAAGAATTTATCATATTTTAGTCCATTAATTTTGGTTTTCCTTGGCATTTGTCATATTTTAGTCCTTTTCATTAATTTGACTGTTAAGTTTGACTATTATGTGCCTGAAATGACGAAAATGGCCATACTCATTTTACAACTTGATCCCTAATTTTATGAGAAACTAGCAAAATTGTCCTAAAAGTACCACTTTTACAAGTCTCCTCTGTGGTCCATTTTTACAACTCTCCTCTGCAATCCATCCACCATATCCGCCTACTATTCTAATCCATCATACCCATCCCAAAAATGCTCATATCTGAAAACAAAACAACACCCTTTATTCCTCAAAATTCTATGTGGTCTAATCTTATCCTCCCCCTTCTTTAAAATATCTTTGATTTTGTTTTCGCTTCCCCGAATCGATCAGATCAGGTCTGGGTAAACTCCAGCGATGCTTGGGGAAGGTTAGATTCTGGTAATGCCTGGATCTGGGTAAATTCCTCTGGTTGTTTGAGAAGCCTCAGGGCGTGCGTTGCGAAGACATAGGGGAAAGTGAGCATCATGGCGGTGGAGTTCAATCTTAGGTAAGATTCACAAAAACAACCTTATTGGGACTCTTGCTCTATTCATCATCAACCACTTCTCAGCTGTTTGCTTCTCTGGTCATCTCTGAGCGATTCCAATCTGAGTGAGACAATCCTCATCGCCAACTCTGTCAAACAATGGCCTCTGCTGATGATGATTGTGGCGATCGAACTCCACCAATGAGATCTGGGTCTGTTCTGGTGGGGATCGAACAACCGCCATCTGTGACGATGGAGGCAACGCGGATCTGATGACATCAGTTGGTGGCCCGCTTGGAGAACATGGTGGCGGCAAGTCGGATGGGTTAGACGAGATCTCATAATTTGCGAAACCATCTCCATCGTCTCGTTGATCTTCTCCGTCGTCAACCCCTCACTCGAGACCAAACCCAAGTCACGCTCGAAGGCGGATTTCATCGTAATGAAGACGAATCTACACGACCATCATCTGACTTCGATTATGAATTTGATTCTGACTTTGAAACTGGAGCAGGGTATTTTCGATGAGCAAGGAGGTGCGATTTGGAAGAGACAAGGCTGGATTCGACTCTCAGATTTGTTAGGGAAGAAGGAATTGGAAGGTTGATGGTTTCAGGCGGAGAGAAGCTCAACGATGGATGGATCGATTATGAGCTTGAAGCAGACCAACCGATGGAGAAGCGAGATGGAAGGGACAACGTCTTTCTTAATCGGTTATATCAACTTCATGCCATTGGAGTTGATTTCCTGAAGTTTTCCAGTAATCAGATCTGAGCGAGTGTGGCGGCGGAGAAGATGAAGAGGAGGAAGAAGATGCAGAGTGTTTATGAACATACAAGGAGTAAAGAGAGAGAAAACAAACTTTAGGATTTGTATACACAATTATTAAAAATTTAATGACTATAATTCTATTAAAAGTGTAAATATACTATATTCATAAGGGTATTTACGTAAAATCACTCAGTCAACAGTCAAGTTAATGGTCAAACTAACAAAAATGACTTAAGTTGGACGAAAATCAAAACTAAAGGATTAAAATAGGACAAATTCTTAAAAGAAGACCAAAATAGGACAATATAAAAAAATAAGAGACTAAACTTGAAGTTTACCTCATAAATAAAAGTACTATCCGTAAACGTTGTAATAAAAAACAAGCAATTCAACATAGAGCAAAAGCAAGAGCATATGACAGCAACAAACACTATATAACCGTAGAAAAAGCAAGCCTGAAATTCGAAATTTGATAAGTCTTAACAGGTTTACAAAAGAAACAAACGAGTCGTTACTAAGTATCGTCCACCGCTCTCTTTCTACAAGTCACTAGTAATTCTGCTCTCTCAAGGTCCTCGCCTATTGGCTTACCAATCTCCATATTTTCCTTTCTCGAGTTGGAGGCAGAATCCTTTTTCCTATTAAGCCTAGCATCAAAATGCACCGAAGCAGTGGTTGCTGAGGGCTAAGATACTCCCCCCTAAAATAGCCTTCGTATCATAACACACATAGGAAGTATCGTCAACCGTGGGAAAACTCTTGTAACGTGACTCTCTCTTCAGGGCCACAAAGTCAGAGAACAATTAGGTATCCAACCCACGATAACAATGCTAAAGTATATCCAGGGCAACATTTTTTCCCTCTTGCAAGGCACCCATAAGGAGATCTCCAAACTCTTTCGACTTCTGACAAGACTGCTAACTGTAGAATTGAGATTTTCGACATGAGTCGTCACTAATATTTTTTAGGTCGATTGGAAACCTAAAAGATGGTTGACAAGAGTTCTAAGCTCGTTAGTCATTTACATATGTAAATTAATTTTTTTATAAACAAAAGGAAGTGAAAAAGACAAAATAAATAAGAGGAAAAAAAATATTGATACTTGTGAATTATGTTCCTATCTTGAATAAAAGAAAAGGTAAGAAACAAAAATTAAGCATAAAAAACACAACAAAAAGAAAATCAAAACACAAACAAAAGACAAAGAAAAGAAAAAAAAAATGTCTATCAGGGAAATTAATTTGAGACTAGAAATTATCATGAAGAAAACTCAATAAATCCAATAAATTTAACTTTTTGACAGAGAAAAATTAAAGGACAATGAACTAATTAAAAAGATTGGTCCAATACTTAAACTACAGTTTTTGAAGCTATTAAACGATCTATAGGAAAACATGAAAAGGTCAGTGCCTAATATGAAAAAAAAAAGAGCAAGGGGGAAGGGAGGCTTATCGAAAAAAAGAAGTTAGAAGACCAGAAAAATGAAAAAACAACAGAGGCGTGAGCAAGCTACCGTCCTCGTCATTGGTCACACACGAGATGGTGACTCTGGAGCCAGAAATTGTAGGTAGCGAGTCGGTAGTGGTAGTGGAGAAGGATGGCAGTGTTGAGAACAAAAATGGAGGGCTGAATTGTTCAATCGAATTAGGTTAGTCCGTGAGTTAAATGTGGGTCGGTGGTAATTCCTTGTAATTTTGGGTAGAAAAAGAGTAGAGTCGATCTTCTGGAGGTGAGGTGGTTCCTTGGCAGTCAATTGGAACTGGTTTAAGGCAGGTTTAAGAGAGGAAGAGTGTTAGTGATTGACGAACCTGGCGGTGATAAACAGAGAAAGAAGAAGGCCCATTTTTTCTCAAAATTTTTGGATGATTTTTAGTTGAATTTTTAGGCCAATTGAAGCTACTCTTAGCTAGAGTGAGTTCAAGTTGAGCTGGTTCTGGCTAGAACATTTGAAGAATTTAGGATCTTCATTAACATACTTTCATGTTAACATATCATATATGCATCACAAGCATACTTACATGATATCATATCATTCATGTGCAAACACATCGCCTGGATAATTAGTGTAATTCATAGCATGATATCTTTTCTTTAATCATGCCTTTCATCATCCATACTTCACATAGATGTGAACCTAGCATGGTACTAAATGTATAAGAGGAAGGGCGTAGCTTTCACCAGGATAATAGCTAAAGGGCCTTAAAGGCTCTTGCTCCTATACGTATGCTCCAAGCTCCAAGTACTCCAAGAGAGGGCGAACTTAGATGGCCACCAAGGGAGAGGATGAGAGGTGAAGAACCTCCAATGTGGTTTCAATCATAAGCTCTAAGAGAATACCTTCTAGTAAGGCTTGTAAGGGAGAAGAGAAGAGAGGGCAATCCTTCCAGAGGGATGAGGAAATGGTGCTACCCTCCTCTTCTATTTATTGATGATAAGGAAGGGTGAATGCAGAGGTCACAACCCCTCTTGGTTGGCAAAAAAACATGTCTTAAGGCCAAGGGATGCATCTCATGCCCCTTAAGGGTGAAGCCTTGTGCCTTAAGGCCAAGGAGTGCACCTAATGCCTTTTCGGCATTGAAGAGAGAATCCTCTCTCAATGCCAAAAATACACCTTCCTTGGTCACACCAATTCACCTCTCAAGGCTGAAACATCATATTTCTTGGCCAAAAGATGTTTCCCTTTGGTGAAGTGTTATATCATTCCATAAAAGGATGTATCTTTTGGCCAAGAGGCACAACTCTTTGCTGAAAGGTGTTTGTAGAGTTTCCAACCAAGAATACTATAAGCTATCGCAAAGCTAGGTCATCAAGTCATTCATCTATGTTGAGCTCCTTAGAGCTCTAGTCAAGCTCTCTTGAGCTGAATAATCACTTCTCTTTAAAGATGAGCTTCCATGAGGTAAAGTTAGCTACTTTTAGCCAACAAAAACTTGAGTTGGCTACTTCTAGCTAACATGAGCAGGATTTAGCTACTTCTAGCTAACATGAGCTAAAGTCCAGTTGACACAAGCAACTTCTAGCTAGAGTGAGCTGACTTGAGCTAACTTCTGCTGCTTTTAGTTGGAGTGAGCTTGAGTGGAGCTGAGTTTAGCTACTCCTAGCTGGAGTGAGCTGAGTTTAGCTAATTCTAGCTAGAGTGAACTCAACTTGAGCTAGTTCTAGCTACTTCTAGCTGGTATAAGCTGAGTTTAACTACTCTTAGCTAGAGTGATATCAAGTTGAGCTGGTTCCAGCTGCATTGAGCTGGAGTAAGCTCAAGCCAAGCTACTCCCATCCCCTTTGAGTTGGAGTGAGCTGGCTTGAGCTAACTTGAGCTATGGTAAGCTACTTTTAACTGACCTTGAGCTAAAGTGAGGTAAGTTCAGCTACTTCTAGCTGAGATGAGTTAAGGTGAGCTACTTCTAGCTAACCTTGAGCTATAACTTAGCTTTATGAGCTCCACCTTAAAAGTATCTTGGTGC
>JBBYHH010453053.1:0-11411 GCA_038382905.1 Daphne laureola
TTGATTTGAAAAGATTTTTTGAAATAATATACACATAATTAAGAATAATGGCTTAAAATGTAAAATTATAAAATAGATGGGTGTTCTACACATTTAAAAAACCCTAGGTATCAATTTTAGTATTTTAATTGAAATTTTTGTTAAGTTTTAACGGCGTTAAATCGTAGGTATAGATTTGCAACGTACTGATACTTTAGAGCCATTTTTGTAATAAAATTTTATTCGGGTATAGATTTGCAACATGGATTATAGTTTAGGTATAGATGGTGCAATTTACTCCATTCTTAAAACTTAAAAAATATTTAGAGATGGGTACGGTGAGGATGAGCGATGACTCTCCCTGCTCAGAGCAATGAGATGATCATTTCCGAATGGTCTGGGTGTGGGGTCTGGGGTCCGTCCTTGTCATTTGATTGTCACAACAGATTTAGGTCCAATGACTAACAAATAAGACGTGCATATGGTTTTCGATGATGACTATGCATGTATGACTTTTGGTTAAACATCTCATTTTCAGGTTTCTTTGTAAGATCCAGACTCTTAATAATCCAGGTGTCGTGGTTTTTGTGGAGGTGGTCAGTAATCTCGTGTGCGATAGAGGATATTACGGGTAGATTATTGTCAAACCAGTTGATATTTTTAAAGGCGTTGTGAGCACTAACACTCCATGAAGTCCTTCCACCCTTACCAGCGGTATTATTTATTCTATTTTCTGATGTACTTGTTATTTATTATTAGGCTAGTAGAGTACTTTTTATTGTTGCTTTGGCTTTCTTTCTCATAACCTTAACATATTTAACTCTTAGACATGTTTATGCTCTGCTCTCTTCATGTTAAGAGCTGTTTTATGTTTTTGAGGATCTCATCCATATTTTAGATTATTTATCAGTCCTAGACTCCTTTTACATGGATCATTTCCCTTTAAAAAAAAATTAATCGACTGTAATAAACATTAGAGAAGGTTTCATAAAAATAAAAAAGCATTAACGAAGATTTTTTGGAGCAAAAGTGTTGTTCTAACATCTTAATCTTAACGCCCGTTATATTGATGTCGGTTTAGTCGATAGCGCAACCTAAGGCAGAACTCACTTGACACGGGTTTGTTATTTATCACTTAGATGATAAATCACTTAGTAATCCAATAATCCAATCCAAACTCATTTTATTATACATTTACTTAATTACCCATATCCATAACTTTTAATTTAAATTTATAAAAAAAAATATTAAATTTTTTTCCTTAATCTAGATGATAAATAGCCCGCCTACGTTAGGGACCGGAATACTAGCTGCGACAGGAAAACTAAGAAAAAAAAAAGGAAAAAAAAAAGAAAAAATAAGATGACTGTGAAACAAATTTACAGCGCCTGTATTCATTCGGCAAAGAAAAGGGGAAAAAAGAGAGAAGAAAACCCTTCTTCCATCTCAGTTCTAGGGTTCAATTTATCGACAAAATTTTCAATCGCCAAACCCTACTGAACCGGCGACGAGTTCGAATCTCGATTAAATTACAAGATGCCTCGACACCGGGATGATGACGAAGACGAGCTTGATGACGACTATGAAGATGACCAGGGGCCAGTGATGGACGACGGAGATGCTGATGAATACGACGAGGAGGAGGAGGTGGAGGCGAAAGGGGGTTCTAATCGGAAGCGCCGAAGATCAAGTTTCGTCGACGACATGGCTGAAGAGGATGACGAAGAGGAGGAAGAGGAGGATGACGAGGAGTATGGCGGCCGACGGCCCACCAAGTCCAGGAAAAGCGGTGGCTCTCGATTTATCGATTCCGAGGCTCTGGTCGACTCTGATGACGAGGAAGAGGAGGATGAAGATCAGGACGGTAATGCATATTTTGCCTGATTTTTTATTTTGATTCCTTCACATTTGGTTATGCTCTCAAGCGGGGTGGTTGTTTTTAACTTCTGCTGCTACAAGGTTGAGGGAATTGTCTCAAACAGCGCTTAAGCTATATGCAAATTGCATGCTTTTTCTCTGTTTTTCATGTTATTTTGGATTGGAAGTTTTATAGATGTTAATGCCTCCAAATCAGTAGAGCATGGGAAGCAGTTCCACCATACTCTTGGCAAATTGTGCAGAGGTTATTCGTTCGGTTTGTTGAGGAATATTTGGAAGGATTAGTGTGACGAACCTTTTTTCCCTGTGTAGGGAACTCAACCCTGAGATTAGCTTCAGCTAGGTTCAGTGAGGCTTCATTTTTTGTGGGGTTTCTTCAAGGAACATCTGGAATATTGCTGTTCATTGTGGGCTTTTAAGATTGTAGTTTCTAGTAAGTGTTTAAAGAGGAGTTGGTTGAATAATCATTTTCCGTACTAAGTATTACAAAGAGGATCTGACTAAATTTGGGCATCATGTGCCACCACATTAGTTGACTATCGCACTTAATCCTCAAAATTCTTTTTCATGATATGGTGACTTTTTGTAATCCAAGTACCTGATCCATAGTTTCAGTGGCTCCAAGGGCTGTTACAAGGTCATCCTAACATTAAATGTGAGCCTTAAGCCTGTGTTAGCTTTATTCTCTTCGTGCGCGTATAATCCATTTTATTTCTCCATTTCCATCTGAGTCAGTTCTTCTTGATTGTTGTCAAAGGTCATTAGATCATGATGCAAGAATAGTGTCATGTGGCTCGCAAGCATCAATTTACTCGCCTCTTGTGCATGCCTAGTGTGCTTGTTGATGTTAACTTTGTAAGTGTTTAGCTACGCTTGATCTAGTTGAAAGTCAATGCACATTCTTTCCTGCTGTCTCTGCAGTGGCCATAAACACAGAATGTTTGTTTTGTTTTTTTTACTTCCATTCTCATATTCCTCAAAGTTTTGCATTTTATGTATACGGAATATAAGTTGTCCAGTTTGATGTTACTTTGTATTTTATTCCTCTAATATCTCGCTGGATGATATTGCTTGCATGGCATATGCACTGTCACTCAAAATTAGTAGTCTTTCTCTGTTATTTTGGTCAAACGTTTGTCGTGACTTCAATTGAGTCTTAAATTTTATTTTTCCTTACGAGTATTTATCATGCTTATTTTAATGTTACAATCTGCTATAGAAAGTTATCGTTGAAGAACTTTTGGCTGGCTCGCAGGTTTCATTGTCGAGGGTGGAACTGATCTACCTGATGATGATGATGATAGTAGAAGAATGCACCACCACCGAATGCCTCTTCGCGAGTATGAACCAGAAGATTTTGAAGATATGGAGAGAAGAATCCAAGAAAGATATGCAAAATCAAGTCATGCAGAATATGAGGAAGAGACTACTGATGTAGAGCAACAAGCCCTTTTGCCATCCGTGAGGGATCCAAAGCTCTGGATGGTCAAATGTGCAGTATGTTCATGAACTTCTTTGCAACATGGATTTATTAGAATGTGTCATCTTAGGTGATCGGTGTCGTCTAATTTGCTCTTTACTCGTATCAGATTGGTCGGGAACGGGAAACAGCAGTTTGTTTAATGCAAAAGTACCTTGACAGAGGATCTGAATTGCAAATCAGGTCCGCTATTGCCCTTGATCACCTTAAGAACTACATATACATTGAAGCAGACAAGGAAGCCCATGTTAGGGAGGTAAGAGGTGCATCCTTGGAGTTTCCAATGTTTTTCATTGGCATTTTGCTATACTTGTATCATTGTTTTTAGTCTGACACATGTTATTCTAAAATCTTATCCAGGCTTGCAAGGGCATGCGTAATATTTTTGCTGCCAAAATAATGCTTGTCCCAATAAAAGAGATGACTGATGTTCTTTCGGTTGAAAGCAAAGCAGTTGATCTTTCTAGAGATACTTGGGTCCGGATTAAGATTGGAACAAACAAGGGAGACCTTGCTAAAGTATATCTGCTAACTTCAAGTGTGTGTGATTTTCATTTTTTAGGTTAATCATCTTACCATTAAGGGTTTGTCGACCTGTAGGTGGTCGATGTGGACAATGTGCGGCAAAGAGTAACAGTGAAATTAATCCCGAGGATAGACTTGCAGGATCTTGCAAACAAATTGGTAGACTTCTCATCTTGTGTTGTTTGCCTGCATGTGTGTGTGCTTGTGTAGAATGTCACATACGATATGTACATGCCTAACTTTTGAAACTTGGATCCTTCTAGATGGATGTTAAGAGGATGAAGCTGAATACCCCTCCGTCCTCAAAATATTCATACATTTGTTTTTGTTGTTTCACAGTATTTAATCTATGATTTTTTCAGTAGTGTTTAGGCATTTTAAATTTAATAATTTTCATCCATATCATAATTTGAAGTGTAAATTTTCTAAATATATTTTTTTATGAATTTATTTTAACTATTTAAGTCAAACACCGAACCTTGCAACACCAAAATCAAATGTATGCATTAATGGAGTATGGAGGGAGTATGTGATTTTATTTTCTTCCTTTTCCTCTTAGTTTTACACTTTTGTGGATAAGAAGATATTGGTTTTAAATGCAGGAGGGCAGAGAAGTTCCAAAGAAGAAGGCATTTGTTCCTCCTCCTCGGTTCATGAATATTGATGAAGCTAGGTTAGTTGGCCAAATTCCATACTGGATAATAACTGCAAAAGGTCCCAGTTATCATGGTTAACATTTCTGTTTTGCCAATTGTCCAGGGAACTTAACATTCGCGTAGAACGCAGGCGAGATCCAATGACCGGTGACTACTTTGATTACATCGGTAGCATGTTATTTAAGGATGGCTTTTTGTACAAGACAGTATCCATGAAATCGATTAGTTCTCAGAATATTAAACCGACTTTTGATGAACTTGAAAAGTTCCGGAAGCCTGGCGAGAATGACAATGATACAGCTGGGTTTTCAACTCTATTTAATAATCGGAAAAAGGGCCACTTCTTGAAGGGTGATGCAGTTATTATAATCAAAGGGGACTTGAAAAATTTGAAAGGATGGGTTGAGAAGGTTGAGGAGGAAACTGTACACATTAGGCCTGAAATGAAAGGTCTTCCGGTGAGGATTTTTACATTATATTTGGTTATGTTTGTATGTAGCTGATGCAAATATTCTGTAGATGGTAATGTCAATATTTCTGGATTTTTCAGAAAACTCTTGCTGTGAATGAGAAAGAGCTCTGTAAGTACTTTGAACCTGGGAATCATGTGAAAGTTGTATCAGGGACCAAGGAAGGTGCAACTGGTATGGTAGTTAAGGTGGAGCAGCATGTTCTCATTATTTTATCTGATACAACCAAGGAGCATGTGAGTGTTAAACTGTCCGTTAATCCTATTAATAGAGTTCTTCACCTTATAAGATAAGATTTATGCGAAAATGAGTTTAAGAACTGTACTAATATCTATTTTCCAGATTCGTGTTTTTGCAGATGATGTTGTAGAGAGCTCTGAAGTAACCACTGGTGTGACCAAAATAGGCGATTATGAGCTTCATGATCTTGTTCTGTTGGAGTAAGTCTCTTGCTGTTTGGCTCCTACTATTTTTGCCTGCCTGTTGATCTAAAGTATTTATTTTGTTTGGTTGCAGTAACAATAGTTTTGGTGTTATTATACGTGTAGAAAGTGAAGCTTTTCAGGTAAATGCTTGTCTTTTGTTTAACCAGTAGTTGTTGTTCTGCTTGCCTTATCTGATTCAGTTGCTTTCTGCTAGGTTCTGAAAGGTGTTCCAGAGAGACCTGAGGTTGCTCTTGTCAAGTTGAGGGAAATCAAATTTAAGCTGGAAAAGAAGTTTAATGTCCAAGACAAGTACAAAAACCCTATCTCTGTGAAAGATGTTGTTCGAATCCTTGAAGGCCCTTGCAAAGTAAGATTTTACCTCTTATCTTTATTCATGTGAGTGTTTGTAACTTTTTTTTTTTTTTGATGGAATGAGTGTTTGTAACTTAGTCACATCACCTGGAATGGATTTTGTCATTAGGGAAAGCAAGGACCAGTAGAACACATTTACAGGGGAGTACTGTTCATGTATGACCGGCATCATCTTGAGCATGCTGGGTTTATATGTGCTAAAGCTGATTCTTGTTGCATAGTTGGAGGATCACGTCCTAACGGTGATAGAAATGTAAGTATTTTGTTTATACTTCATATAACACTTCTCAGATAACTTAAATCAGTTAAATATTTTCACTTTTTCAGGGTAATTCGTACTCAAGGTTTGGGAATTTCACTGCTCCACCTCGTGTTCCCCCGTCACCGAGAAGATTTCCTAGGGGTGGCCCCCCATTTAATTGTATGTTCACATTTCTGGTTTTCCTTTTTTTATCCTGGAAATTGGATTTAGGTGCTTTGTTTATTGGGCGCGTGGTCAGTGAGCCTGACTCTGGCATTGCTATATGAATAATACTGATATTCTTTTCTTTCTGAATAAAACAGCAGGCGGAAGGAGCAGAGGTGGAAGAGGAGGGCATGATGCTCTAATTGGTACTACAGTAAAAGTTCGCCAAGGACCTTACAAAGGTTATCGTGGCCGAGTTGTGGATATCAAAGGGCAATCGGTTCGAGTCGAGCTGGAGTCACAGATGAAGGTTGTGACAGGCAAGTTGTGTTTGATTGTTGATGTTAAAAATTTCAGGATGTTTTTTTTATCTGATCATCATCTAATAGTTTTTTCATGCATGCAGTTGATCGCAGTGTCATATCAGATAATGTTATCGTTTCCACACCACACCGGTTAGTTCGACATGTGGCTTTATTTTGCTGAAAACATTTGTCGTAAATCGTCAATATCTGCATCTGTAACTTTTGTGATTAACTCTTTTACCAGTGATAATCCTCGATATGGTATGGGAAGTGAAACTCCAATGCATCCTTCACGAACTCCAAATCCATATATGACTCCGATGAGAGATCCTAATGGTGTGTGTTTTTCTTTTAAAAAATTGGAATTACTTGTACTACTAAAAGCATGCTGTATATTAAAAGATCTACTGTGTGATACATTATTCGGCTTCCATGTTCACAACAGCAACACCCATCCATGATGGAATGAGAACTCCTATGCGTGATAGAGCATGGAATCCTTATACACCAATGAGTCCACCAAGGTTTGTGCTGTTTTGTTATTACTGTCTCTCTCCACAGATGATTCACGTGCATGATTTGACTAATGACAGATCTTTGAACTGGAATTATTTCTAATACAGGGATAACTGGGAAGATGGAAACCCTGCTTCTTGGGGTTCAAGCCCACAGTACCAGGTTAGTGGTGCTTGACAACATCTTTATTGTGATGATGGTCTGTTTCTCTTGATAGTAAACAAGAATGCTGCATGTTTTTCAGCCAGGAAGTCCTCCTTCAAGGGCATATGAAGCACCAACTCCAGGGTCAGGGTGGGCTAGTACTCCCAGTGGTAATTACAGTGATGCTGGAACACCAAGAGACGGACATTCTGCATATGGTAGGCTGTTGTTTGTATCTTGGAGTTATGAATTGGTTTTCATGCCTTTTTTAGCATGCTGATCACAAACATGCTTGCAGCAAATGCTCCAAGCCCATACTTGCCATCAACTCCTGGGCAGCCAATGACACCAAGCTCAGCAATGTATCTTCCTGGTACACCTGGAGGGCAGCCAATGACGCCTGGAACTGGTGGTCTTGATGTTATGTCACCTGTAGTAGGTAAGGAGTAGATGGGTGTTAAATGTTCTGGAGATTATAAGACTTTCTTAAATACTATGCTAGGATAACTTGGATTTATGATGCAATGGAAAATTTATCAGCATGGTCTCTGTGCTTTGCTAGGCATCTTTGAGCTGCTGTCTTGTACATCTGTTTGAAAATGTTAGTTGTGGTTCTGATCAGTGAATCAGAGACAGACCAATGTCGGTTCTAGTTTTGATTATCTAGTGTTGGAACTTTGTGGTTTGGTGCTGGATTGGGGAGTAGCAAGACTCAGCAGCCTAGTTTTGAAGTTCATTAGCAGTTTGGTAGGAAAATTGACAAGCTTGTCACGCTTAGATGACTGAGGGTTGCTTGTGTTGTGGATGCATATGTGCGTTGGAAATGATAAAGAAAGAAAAGCCGCAATCACATACTAGTATTCTAACGTTCAGTTTGTTGCAGGTGGCGGCAACGAAGGTGGCCCATGGCTCATCCCAGAAATATTGGTTAGCATACACAAATCTGGGGAAGATACACTTGGGATCATCCAAGAAGTTCTCTCGGTATGTCTTTGCTGTTTATTGTTCTGTCTTCTGTTGCTACTCGGTTTTGATATAGTAAATCTCATTAATAATGCATTGCTTGTGTTGGTTTCACAACATTGATATTGGTATGGTAAAACAGGATGGGTCCTGTAAAGTGTCCCTTGGGTCAAGTGGTGATGGGGACATAGTAACCGCGTATCCGAGTGAAGTAGAGGTAGTGCAGCCGAGGAAAAATGACCGGATAAAAATCATGGGTGGTGCGCTACGCGGTGTTATGGGCAAGCTTATTGGTGTGGACGGTACCGATGGCATTGTGAGGATGGACGACACACTTGATGTCAAAATTTTGGATTTAGATATATTGGCTAAGTTGCCCTAATCACCCCATAAAAATAACTTCACTTTCTGTATAGTAAGTAGTTTCATTTTTTATCCCTAGAGCTGTTTTTCTTTTTCTTTCTTCTTTTATTTGTTTTTGGCAATTTATCCCACACCATTTTGTTTTATTATTATTGTTCAAGAAAGACGCTGTTATGTAACGTACGTGTTGTGTAACGATAGATGTCTAGGCTGTGTATCATTGCTTGCTGGTCTAGTTTACTCATCATCAATGATCCTTTCGGATGTTGGTTGGCCTGCCCTCTGATAAAGAACCAACTAAAGCGCCAACATTTTCATATCTAATGTGCACCTCTCGTCTCAAAAGTTTTACCTCTTTGGATTGGATGTGTTAAATTCTGCAATCTCTCTTTTTACCGACTTATTTTTATAATGAAATTAGTTTAATTTTTATTGCCCAAAACATAGTTAATTAGGTTATCTTTTTTCCCTAAAATAAAAATGGTTCTTTTTCTTCAATTTTCTTATTTTGTTTTCGTTGGGTGTTCATTAACCTAGTTGATTTTAATTTGACAGGTGCTCATTAACCTGACATTTGAAAGAGTAAACCGGGGAAATGAACGATAGAGTATTCTGGTGGGTCAGTTGGGTTCCGACTTGGTGGATAAAAAACTTAACATTCCAAGGTCGATCCTTTTCGGCCTTAGGCCTAATAGACAGCAAATAGTATATTGAAAGTAGACTTTTACTATAAACCAAACCAAACCAAATTCATCCCTACAAGGTATAAGAACACCTTTATTTGATTTTCTTGTTTCCTTGATGCATACAAAAAGAAGCATCTTAAAAGAAGCAACTAGATATACAGAGAGATGTCAGAAAGACCTCTTTGTTTTATTTTTTCTTTTTCGTGATATAAGTCCATTTGGGTTCTAATTTTCCATGCGAATGATGCAGCGAAGGCTTTCTCCTTTTAGCATGAGCTCAAAGGCCTTGTTGATTTCCGAGAAGGGCAGAGAGTGTGTGATGAACTTCTCCAGTTCAAGCTCCTGTGTTTTTTTGCATCAGACAACACCAAGGTTAGTGAAATAGTCTAAATAGCAAGGAAATCCAAGCCTAATAGTAACATACTTACATTGGTCATGTATTTTTCAACAACAGAGGGCAGATCAGAGCGCGGCTTGTAGTTCCCAAAGAAGGTACCTTTGAGGGTCCTCTCGTTGAGCAGATTCATGGGGTGGGTTTTGAACACAGCTTCTTTGTGTGGCACTCCCACAAGTACAGCTACACCCCAACCCTGCTCACATTGTCATAATGCACCAGTTTGGATAATCACTCATTGCTACTTATGTAAGTTTGGATAAAAGGATTGTAGATACTCATCAACTTACATCATGAACACATTCAAATGCTGAGATCATAGCATCAACATTGCCGGTGCATTCCACACTTCTATCAACACCTCCATTGGTCAGCTCAGCAAGTACCTATGAGTGCACCAAAGTTGCTTCTTCAGTACTCCGAGATGTGATTTTATAGAGAAAATGGGTGAAATTTATACATACAAAACTAAGATAAGAGGAGTAGATAAAATACCTCCTGAACTGGTTTGTTGCAGTCTTTAGGGTTCACAAACTCTGTCACGCCAAACTTCTTTGCTGAAGATTGTAAATTGGTTGGTAATTTAGTCACAAGATCCGAGATAATCAATAAGACTTGCAAAGACTCTTACCAGCCTCAAATCTGCTTGGATTGACATCAACCCCAATAATTCTCGAAGCCCCAGCAATTCTGGCTCCCTCAGCAGCCTGTCCACAATGAAAAAAGTTGGAATCTTTATGTCGCTGATCATAAGTTGAAATAGAAAAAACAGAAACAAATCTGCAGATGGATATACTCACAGCAAGGCCTACAGCCCCCAATCCAAAGATAGCCACAGATGATCCTTTTGGAGGCTTCGCTACATTAAGTGTTGCACCAAGGCCTGCACAGGAAGCAAAACTCACTATTCCACTAATGTCTGAAACCAACCATTCATTCAGTTTCCTTGGAAAAACTACCAATAATAGTCTTAATTACCAGTAGAGATGCCGCAGCTAAGAATGCAGACTTTGTCCAATGGGGCATTTGGATTGATCTTGGCAAGGCAACCAACATGCACAACAGTATATTCACTGAAGGTGGAAGTACCAACAAAGTGGTAGATGGGTTTTCCATTGATGGAGAATCTTGATTTGTTGTCACTAAGCATCACACCTCTGTCTGTGTTGATCCTCAAAAGGTTACACATGTTGCTCTCTTCTGATTTGCAATGGGCGCAGTCTCCACATTCTCCTGTGAACACTGGCAGAACATGATCCCCTGGTTTCAGCTCCGTCACACCCTCACCAACACTCTCCACAATCCTAGTAATCCACACAAAATAGCAACAATTATGTTACTTAATTACTACACTATTTGATTTACATAAATATCAAGTGAAATTTGTTCTTAATTTAGTATTACCCTCCTGCTTCATGTCCATAGATTCTCGGGAATAATGGGTTTTGGCCCTGCAAGAAAGAGAATTCAAAGGTAATTATCAAGATCTGGCACACACTAAACCCAAACAATATCATCATATGAACTCAAGTAAAAAAAAATGAGAAATTTCATTGTTTTTTGAAACAAAAGATACCACCTTGGCTTCCCAGAAGTAGACATCAGTGTGGCACAAAGAGGTGAAGAGGATCTTCAAACGAACTTCATGCTTCTGTGGCGGTGCAACCTCCACTTCTTCGATCACCAGTGGCTTACATGCCTCCCATGCCACAGCAGCTATCCCACAAAAAAAAAAAAAAAAAAAAAACAAGAAATCGCATTAAAATTGATGACCGAAACAAGAACATAAGAGTTCACTGGGAACAAAGGACAAACAAATTGTGTGCATTTCATTTTCTTTACCTTTGCA
>JBBYHH010453162.1:0-11410 GCA_038382905.1 Daphne laureola
CACCCCCTATAACTAATATTTTCAGGAGCTTACGGGTAGCAGCCAATGGGTTAGTCCGTCTGGTTGACTATATGATGATTACCACAGCATCAGCGGTATCTTGCAGGATTGCCGCGGATAGAGTCAACTGACCCCGCAAGTAAGTACGTATATGGTTTCGGTAGTTACGGATCTATAGGTCAAACATGCATGCATATCACATCGGAAGAATGTACAAGTTTAGTACACTCGGGAACTACTCACCCAACCGAGCGGGTTGTAGTTCTGATCTGATGTATTCGGTTAATCAATTACGACAACGCGCGATATTCTGTAAAACCACTAACGTATTTTCGGGTGCAGGTTTAGGCATTAAGAAACTTGAGCACCTTAAAACCTAAGTAACACGTTAGAAATAATAACTTCAGAAAAAGTTTAAAAATGGCTGCGTTTTGGGTCACACAATTGAAGAGAAGTTCGGTTCCGCCAGTTGCCGCCGCCTTCCAGCAATGTTCACGACGCGTCCGCACACAACGCACATGCCGGCCGGGAAGGGGTGGTGACAATATCAAGGAAAGAACCTTGATTTACATGGTTACTCCGATCCTGACTGGGGAGGAGATAGGGACTCCAGTAAATCTACTAGTGGTTATGTATTCATGCTAAATGGTGGGGCTACTGCTTGGTGTAGTAAGAAACAAACCTGTACAGCATTGTCAGCAATGGAGGCTCCACAAACTGAACCCCTTGGCTAAGGCAACCTAACCCTAGACCTTACCAACCACCCAACCGACCTCAAAACCAAGCTCCACCAAGTAATGGCCCGCCACCCCCTCTGCCAAACCCTCGGCTAAATGCCAATCAAGGTCAAAATGCACCAACGCCATAAATAAGGACTATTGAATGCTTTAACTGTGGTGGAAAGGGACATTATGCAAGGGAATGTGCCAAAAAAAGAGTAATAGTGATTCATCCAAATGGTTACTTGTCAAGTGAGGATAAACAAGGTGTTGTTCAAGTGGAAGATGTTGAGACAAGTGATGAAGATGCCATTGAAGATCTACCCGAGGGTATGCTATTGGTAACCAAGAGAGCGTTGCACACTTCACTCATGATTGAGGAGGGAAATTAAAGGGAGAACCTCTTCCAAACAAGAGCTTGGGTGAAAGGCAAGCTTTGTAGTGTCATCATTGATGGAGGGAGTTGTAGCAATGTTGCAAGTGAGGAAATGATTGACAAACTTGGCCTCCTCCTCAAAAAACACCCATGACCATATTCTTTGTAATGGGTAGATGACAATACCTATGTCAAGGTGTCTTTCCAAGTGAAGGTTCCAATGAAGATTGAGAAATATGAAGAAGAAGTGTTGTATGATGTACTGAAGATGCATGCTTCACACATCTTGCTTCGAAGACCTTGGCAATTTGATAAGGATGCCACCCACTTTGGGAAGAGCAACAAGTACACCATTGAGCATCTCGACCGAACCATAACCCTCAACCCCTTGTCCCCCTCCAAGCCTTTGAAGATAAAAAACACCTTGCAAGTGAGAGACTTAAGGGAAACAAGAAAGAGGGAAGTGAGAAGAGTGAAAAGAAATAAAAAGCCCAAGTGGCCGAGAGAGAAAAGAAAGGGAATGCATAGAAGGGAAACACAAGTAGTGTGAGAGAGAGAGAAAATAAGAGAGAAACCCCCACTTTGCCAAAGAGAGACATCAAAAAGGCTTTTATAGCTAAGAAAACATGTTTTCTCATGATACCATCTCATTACATGCTAACACTTGACAACATTTCTTCTCTTCCTCTTGTTGTGTCTCAAGTTTTTCAAGACTTTGATGATGTATTTGGTGAGCCCAAAGGTCTCCCTCCCTACAGAGGGATTGAGCATTGCATTGACTTGGCTCTGAGTACCCCTTTTTCAAATAGGACTGCCTATAGAACCAACCCTATGGAGACCAAGGAGATCAAGCACAAGTGAAGGAGAGTGAATGAGTTGATAGAGAAGGGGTAAATCCAAGAGAGTCTCTCACCATGTGCAGTTCGAGTCCATTTGGTGCCAAAGCAAGATGGCACTTGGAGGATGTGCATGGATTGCCGACCCATCAACAAAATCACTGTAAAGTATAGACATCCTATTCCTAGATTAGATGATTTGATTGATGAGTTGAGTGATGCATGCGTTTTCTCTAAAATTAACTTAAGAAATGGCTATCATCAAATTAGAATGAAAAAAGGTGATGAATGGAAGACTAACTTCAAGACTAAGATAGGATTGTATGAATGGAATTTTATGCCTTTTGGCTTAACTAATGCACCTTGTACTTTCATGAGATTGATGAATCATGTCTTGAGGGAGTTTATTTGGAAATTTTTGGTAGTATACTTTGATGATATTCTTGTCTATTCTAAATCACACAATGAGCATGTTGGACACTTGAGGCATGTTTTAGACACACTTAGGTTTGAGAAATTGTATGATAAATTTGAGAAGTGTGTGTTTTACACCAATGAGGTGAATTTCCTTGGATATGTTGTTGGCAAGGATGGCTTGAGAATTGTTCAGACCAAGGTTAAGGCCATTAAGGAGTGGCCTACTCCTAAGTTTGTAACCGAGATCCTTTCATGGCCTAGCTAGTTTCTATAGGAGGTTTGTAAAATATTTCTCTACTATTGCTTCACCTTTGCATGAGTTGTCTAAAACGAATGTGCCTTTTGTGTGGGGCAAAGCCCAAGAGCATGCTTTTCAAAAATTCAAATCTAGGTTGATGAATGCTCCCTTACTTGCATTGCCAAATTTTGATAAGTTGTTTGAAGTAGAATGTGATGCTAGTGGTATAGGTATAGGGGCTGCTTTGAACCAAGAAGGCCCGCCCATTGCTTTCTTTAGTGAGAAGTTAAGTAGCGCCACCCTAAACTACTCTACATATGACAAAGAGCTTTATACTCTTGTGAGGTCATTAGAGGTGTGGTCTCACTATCTTTTCCCTAAAGAGTTAATTGTGCACACGGACCATGAATCCCTAAAGCTAAGTGGATTGAGTAGATTGAGCAATTCCCTTATCTCATTAAGTACAAGAAAGGGAAAGAGAACATTGTAGATGATGCATTGAGAATGAGATATTCATTGTTTACATCTTTGAATGCTAAGTTGATAGGATTTGAATGTATTCAGGACATGTATGCAAATGATGTGGATTTTAGTACCTTGTATGTTGATTGCTTGTCTCGGACACATGAGTCATATTACATATTTGATGGCTACTTGTTTAAGTCCAAAAGACTGTGTGTACCAAGATGTTCAATGAGGAATGTTATCATTCAAGAAGCTCATGGTGGCAGTTTGATGATCCAGTTTGGAGTGCAAAAGACATATGATGAGGTGAAGAGCAACTTCTATCGGCTGGGCTTAAAGAAGGAGGTCATGAAGCTTTGCGTATCTTGCATAACTTGCAAAAAGGCTAAGTCTAAATTGCAAGCTCCCGGGTTGTATACTCCTTTACCTTCTCCTACTATTCCATGGGTTGACATAAGCATGGATTTTACGAGTGGTTTGCCTAGAACATCACATGGACATGATAGCATATATGTAGTTGTTGATAGGTTCTAAAAAATGGCACACTTATTCCATTTAACAAAATGGATGATGCACAACAAGTAGCTTTAAGGAAGTAGTGAAATACCATGGATTGCCTAGGACTATTGTTAGTGATAAGGATTTTAAATTCTTGTCTCACCTTTGGAAAACTTTGTGGTCTAGACTAGGAACTAAATTGCTATATTCCACATCTAGTCATCCACAAACGGATGGTTAAATCGAGGTCACTAATAGGACACTCACTACTATCTTGAGAACATTGCTGAAAAAGAATTTGAAAGAGTGGGAAAAGATGCTTCCACATGTTCAGTTTGCATATAATAGAAGTCATCACACTACTACCTCACTTAGTCCTTTTGAAGTTATATAGGACTTTAATCCTCTTACACCTCTTGATTTAGTTATTTTGCCTTGTGATGATATGGTTAATATTGATGGAAGAGAAAAGGCCGAGATGATGAAAGAGTTGTATGCTAAAGTACATAAACAACTTGTGAGAATGAATGACTCATATGGTAGGAAAGTAAACCATGGTAGAAGGGTAGTTTCTTTTAATGAAGGTGATTGGGTGTGGTTTCATCTTAGGAAGGAAAGATTCCCACAAGATAGGAAGAACAAGCTTGCATCTATATGAGATGGAACTTTTAGGATTCTTAGGAAGAAATGAAAATGCATACATGTTTGAATTGCCTAGTGAAAAGTATAATTACATGCTGCTTTCAATGTTTGTGATCTTTCCCCTTATATAGGTGAACTCCAAGAAGAGAATCTGAGGTCGGATTATTCCAAAGAATGAGGGGATGATATGATCCTACCAGGTGCAAAACATGTAGATGGAAATGGGACAAAGGAAGAAAGCACTTGCTCACAACAAGTCTCGGGTGGTAGCTCTCTTTCTCACCCTGTGCCTACTTTCTTGGCACCTAGTGTTAGCCCCCTTGGTCCAATAGCACAACCATCCTCCAAGGGCAGGAATGAAGTTCATCAATGCCGGATTCATCCACTATAAGGATTGGGAGGACAACAAGTAAGAACAACAAGAAGAGCATGAAGTCTTGGGATCAAGATGGACATCCTAGGAATGCAATTGGATGAAGACTACAAAGGATGCATCAAGGAAGGAACGATCGCATACTTTGAAGATTCGACCAAACTCCACTTCACCAATAACCACTATACACTTAGCCATTTTAAGGGCTCTTTGGATGTCAAAACCCAAAGTGTTGCAAACATGGCCTAAATTTTGTTCATTGTAAATGGCTTGAATAAAGGAAGTCAATGCAATCGGTTTCAAGTCATTTGGACATCAAATGAAGGTTGTGCACTGAATCAAAAATCAGTAAAGTGTCACTTTCAGCAGTGGTCCCTCCCAGCACAATGAAGCCAAAACTTATCAAGGGATGATCAAGACCAATCAAAATAGATCCTTCCTCTTCAAGAAATTATACCACAACACTTTCACTTCGTTTCAAATGTAGTTGCTTATTAAGACATTTCTAGTAATAGTTACCTAGCTAAACACTCTTAATTAGCCTAGTTAACTAGGGTTAGCTTCTAATAGGAGCTGAATTGTTTATCTTAGTTTATAACATAGGAGTTCATCTAGGGTTCTCCTTCTACCTCCACTATCCAGCCCCTAGGTTCAATTCATTTAAACTAGGAACTAAACCTGTATTGCCTCAACATTTGTTTGAGGAGGTTCTAGGTTCATCCCTTCAATCATGGCTTAAAAAACAAACCCTATGATGTTCATCAACTAGGGTTTGAGCCACTTCTATCCATCATCTTCTTCCTCTTTTAATTCCAGGTTTACATGTTCCTTTCACAAGCATTAGAGGTTCATATCAAATGATATCTTCTCTTAACAAACATAATCCAAAACTACCAAGTACATTCACACAAGTATAATTAAGGGTGCAACCCCAAGACATACACACTCAATCTGTTACAGCCACCGCAGGCAGTTGGTGATTTTCTGATGAAATATGCCCAACGGTCATATTTTTCCTCCACCGAAGCATGGATTTCTATAAACAAGGTATGTATAATAATTAATTCCCCTGTCTTGGGATCTCATTATATGTTTAATTTCATGCGACAACATGTTTTAGAAGTGGTAGATGAGTTCCAAGCCATTTTGCAAAATTACACTTCTAGGGGTAAAATGGTCATTTTAGAAAATTGACCGGAAATGAACATGCGTGGCATAAGATAAAAGGTGATCGTCAGTAGTTAAGAATAGTGGGTGTTAGTTTTTTGAAATGATGAACGAATAAGCAAGAAATTACATTTTAAGGTGTAACACCGAAGGTCGAATTACACCGCTACTGGAACTTTACGATATTTGGTCCGACCACATTTTATGATGAATCTCATATCTCAAGACCCCATGGAGGTCCGTTCTCATGATATTTCATTATTTAGCAATATTCCGTGAATTTTGGGCCATTTTGGTGGAATTTTGACCCGAAGGGCAAAATTATCATATTTAAAAAATTGGGCAAAATTACCCATAGGGGTAATTAAGAAAATGGTGATGGTGATGAATGATTAAGGGGCAAAAGTTGTATATATTGTAAAAAATGGGGGGACACTTGGCTTAAAAGGATTTAAAGAAGAAAAGTAAAGTTACTTTACCTAAACTAATTTGTATACTTATGTAATAAAATCTACAAAAATTAACAAAGAGGGAGTATGATCCGGATCTGATCATGTTATAGAAGAGAATAAAAATAAAACAAAATGGAAGAAATAAGGAAAATAAATAGAAAACAAAACAAAAGAAATGAGATAAAAAACTTACCTTGTATTCTTTGTTTCTTTCTTGTCTCATATCCTGTTCGTTCTCCTTTCTCACAAGCCTCTGTTCCTTTTATTTCCCCTCTACCACCAGCCCATCTTCCATCTTCATCTTACCTCAAATCTTGAAGGAAATGCCAAGGAAAAACAAGAGGTAAGCTTGAAATCATGTGTAGTTTCATGTAAGAAGTGAGTTGTTGTGTTAAAGCTCATCCTCCTCCCTTTTCCCATATCAGCCGAAACTTAAGGGTGAGCAATAGGCCAAGCTCTTTCATCAATTCATCAAGAAAATCTTGAGGTGAGCTCATTTCTAGGTGTATTTCAAAGTTATAGAAGACTATTTGTTGAATTGGAAGGTGTAAGCGAAGCTAGGGTTTATGGTTGTTTATGATGGTATGAAAGAAGCTTACCAAAGTGTTATTTGGATCCTTGAGAACAACTTTTATACTTGTAAGGAAGCTTGAATCTTCATGGTTAGTAAGTTAGGGTTTAGGCTGAAATTTTGGCCAAAGGAAAGTACGTTGTTTTCTTTGCAAATATGTGATGTATGGATGATTATGAGAAAGTTTTTTTCTTGGAAGTGGGTTGAAATCTCCATGGATAATGGTTTATGGTTGAGGCCAAATTGGGGTGGACAAAGGATAATGTTAGATTCATTGTGAATGTGTGAAATTGTGGTAGAAATGTGTAGTAATGAAGCTTAGGATTGAGTTGGAACAAATTTGGAACGTTTGGCGTTAAGTGTTAAGGTGGGCTCACTTGCATGAATGATAAAGGTTGAAGTAAAGTTAAATGTTTATGTATGGTTGATGTTAAAATGAATTAGTAAGTGTGTAAATGGAGTTGTAAAGGAAATTGGATGAATTTTGACAATTTTCAAAGTTGGGGCCGAAATGCTCAAAAGGGAAAAAGTTGACAAATATTGGTGAAAAGTTGAATGTTAATGCATGGATGGTCTTACACTTAGGAAATTTACTTACGTGTTAAGTTACGCTGAATTTGGGCAAGAAACGGCCGTTTTAGAAAATATGGGCCGAATTGTTAACTTATGTAAAGTTAAGGGTTAATGCTGTAAATTTCCCAAATAATGATGGAAATAATGGTTTCTAAAGGTTGAGGGTAGATTTGGAAAGAATTGGAAAGTTCTGACACTTTTTAAAAAATGGCCGGAAACAGAAATTTTCCTAAGTATCGACAAGGTAAAATATGAGATGAAAGGAATTGACTTCTCATGTATTGTACATTTGTTCAGGGCTGACAAGAGCTACTTGCTCAACGAGAAACAACTTACTGAAGAGATTAATCGAAAAAAAGTACAGGAGGGCGAAGTTTCCCGGGTGACTTTTCACGGCTATTACGTACAGGTAAGGGTTCGACTCACTTTATATGCTTTATGGGCTACTGGTTTGTATATCGAGTAAGTTGAATCTAGCTCTCGGGTCGAGGGTGAGGCTTGATGACTCCTGAGACTAGTTCTATGATAGGGGTAGAGGTATGCATGTACCAGGGATGCGGGACTTTCAGCTCCCCTATGATGATGTACTACGGTCGCATGATGACCGATATGGATGTTCCAGGTTCTGGAGTCATGACCTGTGTCATCATTCCGCTGAACCTGATGATGGATACAGATGTTCCAGGTTTCAGAGTCACGACCTGGGTGATCATTCTACTAAACCTGATGATGGATATGGATGTTCCAGGTTTCAGAGTCATGACCTGCGTGATCATTTCGATGAACCTGATGACTGACATTGATTATGCCAGGTCCCGGGTTCACGACCAGTGTAACTTCCACGGGAGACCTGATGATGATTACTGATGATACTTAACGACGGTTATGGGGAACGTACACTCCACGCTAGTAATATGCGTCATGATGATGATTATGAAACTCTACAGGGTTGCAGAAACAACCTTGGGAGGCCGTCATATGATGATGATGAATGTGCATTGCATATCATACTCATGATTATTATAGGATGCATAGTATACTGCATACTGTTGATGCTAACATTGTCATTATAGGTAACGACTGAAGACCCCCTTTACTTCTACCTACGCCCTTACTGAGTTCTCTCGGGAACTCACCCCTTATATTTCCATACTTTTTCAGGAGCGTCAGGTTCTGGGGTCGCGGTGTAGAATCCTGCTTGGCCATTACAGTGATTTTGTACCAAGGTAAAAAGTTAGCTCCTATGATGATGTTATGATTTATGTTATAGGATTAGGGGTGATTCTCGATGGGGAAAGGATTATGTTACGGATATGTTATGGAATTTCTGGATGAACACCTTTATGTATGGACTAACGGTTAACATTTGTCTTTGATGTATACCTAGAGTAGAAGCAGCAGCAGGACCAGGCCATAATTGTCGATGTTACTTAGACCGACTACCTGACTTCTAGTAGGTACTTTACCAGTTTACAGTTGGCTCTGTAGATGTAGGTTGCATAGTACATAAGTTTAAAAAATCATGTTTTGTAAGTGAAAGCACGAGGATTAGTTGCTGATTTTAAATGATGGATGTATATATAAGCTTTTGATGATATGAGATGAAAATCATGATGTATGTCTACTTTCTTAGGGAGTGCTTCCCGGTGGCAGTCTCCTTTCGGTGTATCTGGCCTGAGCGGAGCGCAATATATTCTATGTATTGTAAATTTTGGAAATGCAGGAAACAAGTAAGATGATGATGTTCTTCCAAAAACTCTATAAATTGGTCCAACTTGTTCGAATTAACTGTACAAATTGGCTTGGTGAAAATTTCTGAAATGTTTTTTGGTTGTAGCCTCGTGTGTCTAGTTTCTGAAAAAAGTTACAAAACTTAATTTGGACACCTATGGAAGTTTCAAAAAATGTTTGACTGGCAGGAGGTCAATCTGAAAAACAGAATTCTGGTAAGTAAAGGAACTGAATTCCAGGGACCGAGTTATGGATTCAACCCACTAAATTGCTGCATGTTACAAGATGAATGACCATCACCACCACCTTCCAGCCCTGCATCCGTTTCCTCCTGGTCATGCATGGAGGGGGTGGTGAGACAATCACTTCTATGATGGTTGTTAGACTCACAAAGAAAGCTTGTCATATGGAAACTACATACTTGAACTCATCAAGTAACAGAGTGGTGTTTGAACTACTTCAAACTTTCTTGAACTCTATCAAGTTCATTTGAACTCATAAAATGATGCCTTTCAGACTCCAGACACATAATGATACACTTTCCTAATCACAATCAGTCTCTTTCTTGGAATTTCAATTTATTGAAATCCATGATTGTATTAAGTAGCGAGATCTCATTGATATGAATCATAATCCAATATAAATCATACTGCACATAGTATGTGGGCCCAAGATTGAATTTAGAGCATGTGTATCATATAACAATGTCTTTCCTATTAGCTTAAACTACTTAGGCTCTTACATCAACTCCACTACCCAAAGGGAAGATATTCTAGTCTTTCCTACTAAGACCTTCAACATCGAATCAAAGTAGCTTTGTAAATGTAAAGTCATAATAGTAAGCCAAAGTTACTAAGAGTCTAGTCCAAAGAACCCTACACTAACTAAGAACAAAGACAACTTGCTTAAGTTATTTTTTTGGTCATATTTCATGGATATGGAAACATCAAGAACACATCTTATAAGTTCCAAAATAACACTAGTGGGCGTTTTATCTACATCACTCCCACTCGGAATGATGTCCACTCAATGGATGAGGAGTGTGTCATTTCTTCCACTTAAAACACCACAATATTCTCCAAATAACAAATAATAGGAGGACATGTTAAAACCATGAAATCTATAACAAGTAAGTCAACACTTACTACCAAAACATAAGCTAAGATTTATGGAAGTCATACAAATGTGATGAACATGTTCATCTTATCTTGGTTAACATAAAACCAAGCTGTCAATTAGTTAAGGTGACATGTGCTGGTGTGTTACAGCCACCAGATTTTGGTAAGGTTTCTCGGGTGTTGAGTGGCCGTCGGGCAAGGTATTCTGGATTTAGGCTCGGAATTAGGTACGTGTTTACCTTTAGTTCTGAGTTTATATGGTATTAAAGGTTCTGGTTTCTGTCTGATTATTGTCTGATATTGTCTGGCTCTGTATTGGATTATTGTTTATTGAGTAATTGAGTGTTTTGGTTAACTGCGGGGGGTAGAAACAGGTTAAACAAGTTTTCTGGTGTTCAGGCGAAGCCCCAGGCGACGTGTGCCAAGCGCAGGCGATCGCCTGAGGGTGGAATTGGATTTCCAGAAAATGGTCAGGGGACCAAGTGACCGGCCAGGCGAATGGAGTCTGTGTAGGTCATCGCCTGGCCCTGAAGGAAGATTTTGACAGAGGTGCAGGCGATCCGCCAGGCGAGTGTGGCTTGTGTTAGGCGATCGCCTGAGTAAAAAATGGAAAGGAACAGATGGTCAGGCGACCGACCAGGTGAAGGAGGCCTGGTGTAGGCGATCACCTGACCTGTCTGAACTTTTGGCCAGGCGACCAGGCGACCGACCGGGCGAATAGGGCCTGGTGCAGGGGATCACCTGACCCTAGGTGAAATATTTACAAGGAGTCAGGCGAGGGACCAGGCGACCGGGAAAAATGCCAGGGGATCACCTGGAACCCTGAACTCGTATTTTCGAAAAGATTTAAACGCGAAAAACAGAAGAGATCATCACTTTCGCGATTTCATCCCCAGCCACCGCCGAATTTGACCCTAAGCCCTCCCACACCTTCAAACAATCAAATGGAGACAAAAATTGACGGGATTTCGTGCTGCATGCGAGATTTCTCTCCGTAGGAAGGATTCCACGAAGGAAAACTAGTTTCTTTCACCGTTGGAGCAATTTCTAAAAAAGGGTCTGATTTCAAAGTGAGCTTTCTGAGGTTTTCGGTTATGAATGAGCTCGTAAACATGTTCTAGTGTTGAGTTAGAACTAGAATCATGAATTACAACTTTAATTACGGGCCAATTGCATGATTTTCGGAGTTAGGGTTTAAGGAGCCCTAAGTATGAATTATTGGGGAATTGTTAAA
>JBBYHH010453273.1:0-11409 GCA_038382905.1 Daphne laureola
CTAGAGTGAGCTGAAGTTGAGTTGGTTCCAGCTACTCTGAGCTGGAATGAGCTGAAGTCAAGCTACTACCAACTCTTGTGAGCTGTAGTGAGCTGACTTGAGCTATGTCTAACTACATTTAGCTAGAGTTGAGCTAAGGTAACCTACTTCTAGCTGACCTAGAGCTAAGGTGAGCTAAGTTCAGCTACTTATAGCTGAGGTGATCTAAAGTGAGCTACTTCTAGCTAACTTTGAGCTCCCACTTAGCCTCACAAGCTCAAGTACCATCTCAAAAGTATCTTGGTGTGACAAGAATTCCTACAGATATGACATCCTAAATTTCCCCTAGATATATTGGGCACCCAAAAAGGGTTCATTAAGGGTTATTTGGCCTAAAAACATGGGGTGATCCATTTAAATTTGAGGAAATCCAAAATTTGGTGCGCTTCAATTTGTGCATTGCCTGAGGTTCGTGCATGTAGGGGTCGCGCCACTTTGAATGCAAGGCACAACCTACTCTTCACTTGGGCTCACTGATCTTGCGCGGGGGTCTAGGGTCGTACCGGCCAAGAGTGCCTTGCGCGACCCACGACTCAGGGGGCACACCGCTATCGCGTCAGAAGGTGTGAAAATGACTTCAAACTCCTCTTTGACTTGCAATTGTTCTCATTTGATCGGAGAGTTGTTGACTTGGTCAATTAACTGCTAATTTGAGTCTTGAGTCTTCTAATTGCCTCATTTTAGCTCCATTTTACCTTGCATCCTTTCATCTACAAAATAATCAAAGATAACAAGTAAAATGCACTAATGATCCCATTTATGCACACGAACATGTATGATTTGTATGAAAAAGCCACATAAAAGTGTGGGTGTTTTGACACTCAACAGACGACCCATTGGTGGGGACTAGGGTTATAAATGAGCCGAGCTCTTATCAAACTTAGTCGAACTTGAACTTGGCTCGTGTCTTATTTAGCATTGTCTTATCGAGGTTCGAGTTCGAACTCAAGAAGAGTTCAGGACTCGTTAATGTTATTGAGCCAAGTTTGAGCGCTACTAAGTTCGGCTTGATTGCTTATCAAGCTATCGAGCTTTATATTTTTTAAAGACTAACTTGTTATAAAACCCTAATTTAATCCAATTTTTTTAGTATTCGAGCCTCTATCGAGCTATCGAGCTTAAATCGAGCATAGTTTAGGTTTGATAGACAAGTTTTCGAGCAGCTCACAAGCTATTGAGCCGAAGTCAAGCTTGAGCCTTTATCATGAAGGCTCATCGAGCTATCAAGCCAAGTTTGAGCTCAATCTGAAACATTCAAGCTGAGCATAGTTCGAGCTCGGCTCTCCTTATTTACAACCCTAGGAAGACCGCCACGCTCTTAAGTTTATACCCCTAGTCCTTGTCATGGCTGAGTCTATGCCTTGATGAGGTGGAAATGTCTTCACAAGTAACAGAATCTATAGACCATGCCAGAGTTGTGCCCTGCGGAGGGTCCTTCAATGCTTAAGTCAGTATTGGAATTGGGCAAAGAGAATGTTCCAGACCTAGGGCAGAGTGAATAGTTACCTCAAATGAGTAAATGATGTAGGCTTATATAGTCTTGTCTAATAGGGTGGCATGTTTGTAATATTTGTCTGAAAAAGGCGGCTGGTGTCAGATGACACGTGGTGAAGTTGGCCAGGGGCTGGCCAGCAAGAAGCTATGTCCCAGATGCGAGTTATCCAGATGAATGTCTGTGTGTTCGGGTTATCTAGGTTCGGTCATTTTTAATGGGCCTCTTCTCCTAGGTTAAAATTTGGTGGGCCTTTTTGGCCTAGTTTGTAGGATTAGGCCTACCGGACATGTAGGATTGGGCCTATATTGTGCTCAAAGGGTGTACTATTTTCAACCAAGTTTTATATTTATAATTACCCTTTTTCTAATCGCCAAGCGCAAAGATTGCTTATAGTGTATGGTTTGTGAGTAAGGGTGTCGAACCACAAGGAAAAGGTGTCTAGGTGATATATGTCTAAAGTTTCTTTTATATAAACCAAGAAAAGGGGAAAGCAAGTAATTGATTGGAGTTGAGGTGTGATTAGTTAACTACGAGTGAAAATGAACTTCTATAACAAGTAACACTTACTTGACCGACAAGCAAACACACTACTAACTTTTACTTATCAAATGAAATATCTCTTGGGGAATTGTCTATGAAGATGGGTATCTCTATGAATCCTAGTGAGATAAAGAGATGTGATAGGCAAGATTATGCACTTTTTATCTCTAGAAAGTGTGGGTAATCTCTTAAGGAGGTACGTTTAGAGACTCTTGTGTTGTAAACCCTCCTCCAAGGCTACTACAACTCCTAAGTTAGCCACCAACCAACCTATAAAGGTCATCTTTGGCCGTTAGACAATTGATCAAATGATTCTTAATGCTCTATGTTCAATGATTACCACTGGGGCATTCCATCGAACACCTATTGAAGTAAATATGCATGTAGCTATAAATGCAATCTACCCAGTATAGAATGATGTTCAAGAATCATTTTCTAAAATTTAGAACACTTAGAGATCCATAGAGACACCCCTAGGTAAATAACCCCTAGGAGAAAACTAATCTACTCACAAGAACACATGGTAATAATAAAAGACAACAATGAAATGGAAATATACATAGATAGAATAGATGAGATAAGGGGAAGAGGAAACTCTATTAAGAGGCGTCTCATCATGTCTTGATAGGATCCATCAATCCTCTAAGTAGAAGGGACTCAAGATCCCTTGGATCATCCAAAAAATAGGAAAGAACTAGTGCAAATTCGAATTCTCCAAAAAGTCTCCTAAAATCATACCCTAAAAATATATAAATAGTCATAAATAAGTAATAAAAATACCTTAAACATGTTGTGCACTTAAATTTAAGCATAAGGGGCAATCTTGGGTGAAAAGCATAGTTAAAATGGGTAGAAATTGCATTGGGCTTGAAATTGGGATGCTGATGTGCGCACGTTTGTGCGCATGAAGATCTGCACGAAATGGCGCAGCTCCAGACAATCGTACAAAGTGTCGCATGTATCCACATCGATCCTCTGCACCGCACCGCACCTCACCTTTGCATGCCAACACACCACTTCACACCGCACAATCGCACCGAATAGAGCGTGCGGATGTGCACCGGATTAGAGTTTCGCATAACGCTAATGAAGTGTATGTTGAAACCTTCTATTTTCTTCATTTTCTTCAAATGACCCATTCTCTTTTCTTCATTCCATTTCAGCACTCCTACTTTTCTGTGATGTTTATAAATATCCTCACACTGCAGCCCCTGCAATATAACCATCAGAACAAGTAAAAATACACCAAAGCCTAATAAATTAAGCATAAATGATAATGTATTTCGCTAAAAACACCTCATAAATGTGTGTGTGTTTACCACAGAACACACCCCCAAACTCAGAATGTTGCTGGTCTCTAGCAATGCAAAGATCTACATCCTCCAAACAAGCAATCCATCAATGCCTATGTGAGTTAAACTACAATCCAGGACTATTCATCAACAAGTATACAAGTGATCATAGAAGTTTTAAAATTTTGGCCTCAACTAGAAAAATAGAGGGTTGGTCCCTAAGTGTATCGATCACTAAATAAGGTGGTGAGTGTGTGCATAATGATTTTGTCTAACAGTGTCAATCCATATGCTTTCCAACGAACCTAAACTCCTTCACTATAATCTCAAAGGACGTTGCATGTTTCACCGATTAGATGATCTTTCATCAAGGTTGTAATGAGGCACGGCTTGGAGATAGAGGAATTTGGTTGAAGGCTTATTTATGAGTGGAGCTTAAGGACTAAACTGTACATGCGAGTTGGGCACCCAAAATCTATAATAAAACCCAAACCCACTTACTCTTTTGTAACTCTCACTCACTTTCACAATATTTTTAATCAATTCAACCTCTATTTTTATATCACCCTTGAATTATACAATTAAACACACATGCCCATTCTTTTCAACATTTTTCACTTTGCACCTTTTTTCTATGCAACACTCTCTTTTTTGTGCTAGGTGCTCTTCTTTTCTGTTTTTACAGCACTAAGGCATACTCTTTTCATTATCCAAGGGTTTGTTCCTCACTCTCTAAAAGCACAACAAATAATAGAATGCCCCCCAACCTCACAACATGCTCACATCTCCAAAATTAGTACCTAATGCCCAAACAACACATGTACATGAAGTGAATGGATTGGATTAAGATATTATAAGTGAATAGATTGGCTTAAGATGTGGTTATATGAAAGAATTAGCTTAAAGGCTCAAATAGGGTAATCTATTGGCGTTGATGTATAGGTTAGCTTTATAGTAGGGTGGTTCATCCTAAAATGCCATCTTCATCTCGATTAGACATACAACACATGCAGATTTATAAAGGTCACAACCAAGAAAGTTCTAGCTCAAGCATTCGAAAAAATACTCCCAACAAGGAAACATTCAGTCACTTTTTTGAAAAGCATTTGGCTCAAAGACATCACCAGGTAAAATTCTTCATTTTACAAGTTGAAACCTACATTATACTACTTCAATGATCACAAACTTGCAAGTTCACAAAAGTCCCAAATGATAGTCAAACTCATCAAAACAAAGAATTCATGTTACATAAGGAAATAAAATAGATGGTTGTATGCCGTTATTTCATGGGAAAGGTGATAAAAAGGAGGAGGATATGGTCATACCCGGGGGGCCATACGGCCCCACTATGCCTGGCTAGGTGGGAAACGATGTCATAACCATTCCCTGAGCTTCCTAGTGCTTCCTGACGTTGGCCCCTCTTATATGTTTGAAGTGGTGGGGTAGGGTCAAAGTATCGAATAGGTGATGAGACTATAGGTTTGTCCATTAGTATACTCATGTATGTGGGAGGCCCACTCAAATATGAGACAAAAGAGGAGGTAAAAGGGTCATGGACTGATGTAATGATCATTGTACAAACATGTACACTTTTCCACTATGTTTAGAGCATTAAACCCATCAATTTTGCCTGCTTTTACTGTTAAACATGCACTTTACTTATAAACTCTGAAGAATTTTAGGTACATACATTTGAAGGTGAAAAGGAGCTCAATGTGCACAAGTATTGATCAAAAGGAAGGAGATCAAGCTTTAAAGAATGTTGGAGGGACCCAATTGCACCAAGGAGAAAGATTGAGGAGAAAATTGCAAAATAGTGTAATTTTGAGGGCAACCATTTGCTAAGGGCACTAGTTTCACTCCTGGAACTAGCGCCAATTAGAGGCGAAGGTTGTAGGTGACCCTAGGTGCAAATCTTAAACTCCAGGTGCTAAAAATGGCAGCAGGAGGGAAGCCCAGGCACTAGTCCAGGGCGGCAGAAGTGGCACCTTCAAGGCGCTAGATTCAGACCAGGCACCACTCTAAGGTGACATCAGGCATGCTTTTGGCGCTTCTCACTTTCCAGCTGCACCCACGGGATTGTACCAAATTTTTGGATCTTATCCATTGGATACTGCCTTGTACTACGCATTCTACCCCTTCTAACTAGGTTATAGGCAATTTTAGGTCAGGGATAGTTTAGGTATCTAGTTCTAGTATATATAGACATTCTAGGTTCAATTTTGAAGTTGGAGAATTTTGGGTTGCTCACTTTGGGGCTGAAACCCTAGTCTAAAACTAGCTTCTTTAGCTAGGAGCTTAAGGGTTTTAGCCCTTTAACCTCCATTTCTTGAGGGGTTGAAGGGATAATTTATGGAGAAGCAATCTACGGATGAATTCTAACCTTTACTCTTCTTTTATTTCTTTAGTGCTATTATCTGCTTCCATGTCTATTTTCTAGCAGTAATAGAGTATGATCATGCTTTTCTTAGTAGTATCATGCTTAGGTTTCAGGTTATCTTTCTCCATGATTATTCATAGTTGATTTTGGTCTTTAGAGCACTTATCTCATAACATGCTTACTTGGTCACTACTTGTATGTGCATGCCATCTAGGTGTTCGACAAAATCCTTGAGAGAGATTTCATCGACATAATCCCCCCAAGAATGATTGGTAGCCTTACTTAGAGCTTGAGAGGGCCTGAGTAAGTATCTATTCGTGAATAGTTAGGCGTTGTATATCCTCAGAGAGACCATGAGAGTGGCTAGGAGGTGAACCCTCTTATATGAGCGGCGGACCGCAGTGCCGAGAGGGGAGCGGGATGATAGCAGTAACTCACCTTAATGAATGAAAATGGAGAATTATTTCATGCTTCCTCGGTAAGATATAATTGTAGGAATAAAGTAGTTAGATTCTGATGTTTTGTAGGAACATGTGGTAGTTTGTGAAGATTTTAGATCTTTTAGATTCTCATTTCATGTTCATATTTATACATACACACGATTTCATGGAGGATTAAAGACATGATATCTCTCAAAATTATCATGCTCATTTCTATAAGAATATGTAAGAGAAGGTAGGATATACAAGAATACAATAAGGGCCGAAATACTATGTACCTTTCACCCATAGAAAATCGCTTAAGGAATACTTTATTCCTTACTCCAAAATGTAAGCTCCTTCCTCGCTTGATCTTGATGAATTGCCTCCTTGATTCCTTCTAGGATGATGGCGGATGGGATGAGGTGGAAGAGGGCTCCCTTGATCACCAAGAATAGAGAAGAATAAGACAGGCAAGATGGACATGCCAAGAGGGGAAAAGTGTTGTAGAGAACATTATGAAGATCCACACTTAATCTACAAAATCTACCAAGAATAACGCCAATTAAGAGAAGAGGAAGAAGAAGAAAACTTGCAAGAATTATGTGAATAAGAGCAACCCTAATGGCCATTCTTATTATCTATTTATAGTTGAAGAAAATCGGCATTAGAATTATGGTAATGACTCTT
Source organism: Daphne laureola (assembly GCA_038382905.1). NCBI lineage: Eukaryota > Viridiplantae > Streptophyta > Magnoliopsida > Malvales > Thymelaeaceae > Daphne > Daphne laureola. The sequence goes on from JBBYHH010453273.1 coordinate 6,856, forward strand.
ACCATTAAAGCTTCCACTAACCTTTCATTTAAGCTTACAATAAAGCTCTCATGGCTACTCATTTTACTATTCCACTAACCATTTATTCCTTTGAAATGAATGGCAATTTTTCCCTTTTAGTTTCTCCAAAATCAGCTATAACATATATATCCTTTAATGAAGTTATTCAATGGTGCAAGGTGCATATAGCTTGTACAAAAGTTACCAAAGTACCCCTGCTTTGATAAAAGGTTCCAAAGGTGGTAATAGATACAAAATGAGATTTGGATTTATACAAAATAATTTCAAACAATTTCAATTCACATAATTGAGCTCCTTTAAGCTCATTAATGCACTTTTACCAAAATACCCACTTTGATAAAAGATGCCCTAATGGTTTCTTCTTCTAACTTGAACTCCCAACTACTTTTAGTTGTAGTGAGTAGGAGTACCGACTCAAGAAGTTCTTGGTGCACCAGGGAATTCCAACATGAGATTATTTCCATTCTCTCTTGATGGTAGAGAAAAAAGATGGTACAAGACCCTTGATCCGGAGAAGATTGGTTTGTGGGCAGACTCGAGACATGCATTTATCAAGAAATTTTTCCCCCATAAAAATCTTTTGAGCTTAAAAATCAGATTCTAAGGTTCAAGGAGGATCCAGATGAGATTTGGCCCAATCATGGGCAAGATTCAAAGAATTAATAAAGAGGTGTCCACAAGCGGGTGTTAATAGAGATTACCAAGTATGCTTGTTCTATGAAGGGTTGTTAGAGAGGACAAGAATACACCTTGATGCCTTAGATGGAGGTTGGTTTATGCAAAAATAGCCGGAAGAGGCTTGAGATTTGTTAGAGCTACTTGAAGTTAGTGAAGAACATAGAACCATTGATGATCGAAGAGGAGCAACCCATGTAGGAAGGGGGTTGTATGAGGTAGATGTTGAGAATTCAATTCAAGCACAAATGGCAACACTTACCTCTATGGTTTCAAAAATTATGAAGACACAAGCTCAACAAGTGGCTACAAAACAAGTCCTAGCTACTGATTTTGTGGAACAAGGCGCGAAGGAGAGCACCTTTGTCAACTATCTGGCCAATCAGGGCTAATACCAACAAGGAGAAGGATTCTAGAACAAGCCCCAACCATTTCAAATCCAAATTTATAGCACTGCAGTCCCACAACCTCAAGCATAGCAGCAAACTTCATGTTCTAAAGGAGATCTTATGGCCAAAGTGAACTCGGTGTTTGAACAAGTAATGAAAACCATCAACAAGACTAACTTTTACATTAAAAATAAGATCATCCATGTGCACAGAAGGTTGGATGGTGAGTTTTCAAATACCCGAGCATCGATTCACAATTTGGAGAGCCAAATGGCCCAACTAGCTAACACAATGAAGACTTTACACAAAGGAAACTTTCCTTCCGATAGAAAACCAAGCACCCAAAAACATTTCAAAGGATTCAAGGCTATTATACTGAAGAGTGGGAAGCCATTGGTGGAAGTTAGAAGTGAGAAGAGGAAGAAAGAAAATTAAATTGAAGAAAAAATCAACAAAGGGAACAATATTATGAACAGTAATTGTGAGAGCTCCAAGAAGGATTCTGGAGTAGAAATCAGTGGGAAAGAGACTCAAGTGAAGCCCCAATTGAGTATGAAACTCCCTTATCCCCAGAGACTTCTAAGGAAACACGATGAAGTATACTTTTGAAAGTTCTTAGAAGTATTCAAGAAGGTAGAAATCAACTTGCCTTTTTTTTTAGGCAATTAGAGAAATGCCAAAGTACATAAATATTTTAAAGGATTTCCTTACTAAGAAGAGGATATTTCAAGAGAATGATCTCATAGTCATGAAGGAGGAAGCGAGTGCGGTGATATAAAAGAAACTCCCCTAGAAGCTCAAGGACCCTCGTAGTTTTACTATACTGTGTGACATAAGTTCTTTTCAACATGACAAGGCATTGTGCGACTTAGGGGCCAGCATCAATTTAATGTCTTGGTCAGTTTGTTGGGAGAGGTTAAACTCGCTTCAAGATGCTTGCAACTCGCAGATCATTCCTTCACATATGCAAAGGGGGTCGACTGGAGGATGTTATTATCAAAGTGGACAAGTTCTACTTCCCGGTGGACTTTCTGGTGCTTGATACAGAGGAGGATGATCAGATTCCAATCATTTGTGGTAGACCATTCTTAGCTACCAGGGAAGCCATGATAGATGTGGAGAAGTTACTCTCCTCATGAAGGTTGAGGATGAAGATGTAAAATTCAACCTAGAAGACACTATGAAAGTCTCCAACTGAGAATTAGTAGAGTTTTTCTTAGATCAGTATGAATTGAGATTGAAAAAGCAAGAAAAGTGGGATGCCTTTGTGAAGAAAAATATTGAAGAGAGAAAAAAGTTGAAGGAAATGTAATTGTTAGAGGATAAGGAGGAGAATGAAGGAGAAACAAGTGAGAAGGACTCTAATGTGGAGGAAACATTTACTGAGACTCTTAGTGATGGAGTTGGTGAGGAGGTCTGGGCTTTCCATGTCACCACCCTTTTGTGACACTTGTCAAAAGTTGCGCAGAAGAGGTTAATCAAAGCAGCTGGTGATGCCGGAACCGAGTTTGTCGAAAGTCACGGTCCCAAAACCCGCCCATTTTTTAATTTGTTTTTCGAACTTAAGTTTCTAACGCATTATTCAGGTTTTTAAGTCATTCTAGTTTACTTACCGTCTAAACCTGCACCCGGAAACACATTAGTGGTTTTACAGAAATATCGCGCGATACATACCGAATATAAAGTTATACATCAGAGAGGAACTACCACCCACTTCGTTGGGTGCGGAGTTCCACAAAATATATAGTTATCCGATGTATGTGCATGCATACTACCCTACAGAGCCAAAATATCAAATACCGAATACATACTGTGAAGCGGCGATATCTAAGAAGCCGCTTGCTACCGCTGCTACTGTTGCCACAAAAGTTAAAACCGTTAGTCGATTCCAGTTCATACTCATACACAATGCAATAGACCGATCGGGACTACCCCCGCAAAGCATAAATCTAGATTAGGAAATAACAATATGTACCTGAGGTACCAAAACAATATCAGCCGCATGGACTAACCCGCTAGCTGATGATCAGTAGCTCTTGAAAAAGATGATCAATAAGGGGGTGAGTCCTCGAAAGGTACTCAGTAAGGGCAAAGGCATATCTAGTGGATAATAAATGCGGAAATCTGCAACAAACGTTAGCAATACAATGAGGTCCGGTGTCTGCTGCCCAACACACCGACCGATACAATAAGGGGGCCCGGTGATGGGAGCCTAACTAGCCGGGCCAACAATACAATAATCGCATGGTACTAGCGAGGGGCCGCGGTACCCTACGGCAAAAGTCGTATCAAAACTAAATTGGTCGAAACAACCGCAGATTGAGTTGAACCAGAGATAATGCCGATAACATAATGCAAAAGTGCTTTAAGTAAATGACCTGCATATGACTAGATATGCTTACAAGACTAGTCAAGGGCCCCACTACCGGCCCAGAACTCGCCTCAACTAGCCTAATATACACTGTGTTCATCCCAATAATGTATATTAAGAAAGTTGAACCCTTACCTCGATAATCGGTATTATCTACTAAAGCTCCTACGGCTCCGCAGATATCTCCGGTAATATCAGGACCTAACCCGATATTTAACAAAATATATTGAACTTTAGTTTCTTAACTAAAATCCCTTACTTATTAAACTTTAACAATAACCAATGTCTTAGTCCTTGAATGTTTTTCCAAATGTTTACAATAATCCATAATTCACAAAAGTGACAACTTTGTACTTAAAGTGTCAATATATTATTTCATAGCTTAAAGTGATCAATTTCCTTATTTTCTCCATAATTGCACTTTTAGTCCCTAACCTTTTTAGGAACTTACACTTTTGACCCATAATTCCATATAATGCCAATTTATCCAATAAAGTTCATTATTCAATAATTTCCACTTAGTTAGTGAAATTACCTTAACCTTTCTTTAACTTTCACAAGTTACCAAAACTTTTATCAAATGTGCAATTTTACCCAAAACTTTTATAAAGTTATAAAAACTCCATTTTTGTTAACTTTTTCAACCCAAATAAATAATTCCTTAAAATCGGTGATTTAAGGCCCAATTTTGGCCGAAGCCCAATTCTTTCTGTTTTCTTTCAATCTCAACCTTAAATTTTCCAAAAGTGTCATTTTAACCCTCAATCTTTATTTACTTCCATACTTATCCATTTTAATCCATAAAAATGACATTTTTTCCACAAAACTCCATATTTTTTCAAAACTACTTCAAGTTTTCGGTTTTGGGCCCAACTTTCAGCCCATATCCATTTTTGACCCAAAATTTATCCATTCTTTCATTTTAGTCCTTAACTAATCTTTCCTTGCCAAAACATCATTTAATCACCAAACATTTTTCCCAAAATATTTCTTTTCAATTCGGCCCATTCTAGATTTTCAGTCCAACTCCCTCCAAATCGGCCCAACTTCCAAACTTAACCAAAATTGATCCAACTTTCCATTTTAATCACCAAACTT
>JBBYHH010453384.1:0-11408 GCA_038382905.1 Daphne laureola
GTTAACATGATGGTTTGATATGTATACATATGACAGTTATGCTCGAATGGTTGACACTTGTGAATTCAATTAATGTTGTGTTTCTGCTTATTTACTTATACATGTATAATTATTGTTTGAGGATTATTGTTTCCCTCATTGATGGATTGAGGGTTATAGTTGCCCTCATGTAAAGTAGATGATTAAAGTTTTTCTCAATTATTGTTAAACTTGAGTTGAGCTCATATGTGATACATGGAAGGAATCATGTGGATTAAATGACTTGTGACCGCCATGATTCTATAATTATTTTAATTCAGTTAAAGATGATGACTTGAATGCTTCAATGTAAAGTGCGCACTTACGGGTTTGAATCGTCAAGTCGTCACATGGACCAAGTGGGAGATTGTTAAATTATTTTAATAATTTCATTAATGTGGCTCATGTAACTAATATGCTAATTCTAATTGAACTGAGCCCAATATGATGGCCATTGGGATTAAGAATTAGAATTAGAATGAGATTAGATTAGATTTCTCTACTCTCTCTCTTATAAATAGTGGGTGTTGACATTAATCTAGCCACTACCACCACCATACACATAATAGAAAATAGTGTGTTCGGTACCATCGAAGAACGCACGGAAGGGAGAAGGAAGATAGGGTAGAAGCCACACTTAAAGTTTGAGTTCTACTTAAAAAATTAAAAGAATAGCATGGACCGAGGTTAGTCCTAATTATTGTATTTAATTTGTGCAAATCAATTTCATTAGAACGATCATATTTTATGATGGCTTGAAAAGAAATAATCCAACATTTTGCTGCTGATAACTAGAATAATGGAGTAATTGTGTTGCCAAAATTTGGATCAGTGCTTGAGGGCCTAGCTAACTAGTTCTAATAAACAAACAAATCGTAAAGCAAAGAAATACTACTTCTAAGTCTTAACATCTCTGATCTTATGGCAGCTAGCTAGGATGAGCTCTGAGGGAAAGCTATAGGCTGCTGACTTATCATAGTATCTACAGAAGAAGCAAATCAAACTTTTACTGTGGTTGATGAAATTGAAACAGATATATTAGTTGGATTTGATGATGAGTAGATTAAGAAGAGAGAGAGTTAAAACTTAAAATTACCTGGTGATGATGATCAGATGTAAGAGGATCAATCTGAGTAACCATGACTGAGTAGGAAGCTAGGTACTCTCTAAGTAGTGAGGGGTTCTGATTTTGAAAGAGAAAGAGTGCAATGTTACTACTATAGAGAACAGGCAGGTAAATCTTAGGTGTTCTATTGCCGGTTAAAAAGGGGCAATTTTACCACTATCTAAACGGCAGTTACGGTCGCTTTATTTCATCTATCTTAACTTGATTTTATCGATATTTTCTCCGCTCTGATTTTATCTCTTTAATATAACATGTGAATTCCATTATTTTTTGTACCTTATACTTTTCTCTAATTTATTGGGTTCAGATTCTCCACAGTGAAATAGATTGGATGAAGATTTATAATGAAGTAGGAGAGAGACAACGTATTGGAATTTTCTCAGTTTATTTCAAGTGCAGGCTTCTCCAAACAATTATCATAATTGTAGATCATTAGATAAGACTAATTAGAATTATTATGATATTTCCTAGTAAATCATGAAATTTATGGTTTACTTTCTTTCTTAGATAATTATACTTGTACTTTTAAGTATTATATGAAATGTTTTTTTTTTAAGATAGATTAGTTTTTTTGTTTTTTCATAATTTAAGTACATGAAAAATAAAAGTAAAATGACAAGTAGCCACAAAACATGAATAAAAACAAAAATGGAAAATTAAAAATAAATTCTTGCTATTGTGGCATACAATTTAATGTCATACTACCTCCGTCCCGTAAAGATTGAGACATTTGATTTTTCGCCTTATGTTTAACTCAATTTTTAGTAAAGAATAATTTATTAAAAATAATTTTAAAAAATATATTTAGAAACTAGACACATTCATTTAAGGGAAACTTACAATTACCCCCCTCAAGTTTACCCAAACCTGCAGTTCTCCCCCTTAATTTTTAAAAACTTACAAAAACCCCCTTACATTTTAGCCAAAACTACAAATACCACCCTTGACCTTAAACTCCATCTGCTGACTGTTAATTCTTTTTAACTAAAGTTCAAATAACAACCTTTTTTTTTTTTAGCCTAACAATTTTATCCTATTTTGTTTCCTTTTACATTTTTACCCTTCCCCCAATCTCACATCCCAATTCCCACCCACCACCACTCTCCCCGTGATGGCATCACCCAACCCATGATGGACTCGGCGATAAGAGGTCGAGACTTCGTCGGCAAAGCCTAACCCATAACTCGGCGAGCCCCCACCGTATCGCACCACCTTCCAGCTCAATCCCAGCCCATCCGCGTTGACCGACCCAACACTACGCCAGATCTAGCCTTGGAGTCGCGGCTCTGCCGACTCTCATGCTCGTGCCCTTCGCCCCGTTTTTCATGGACGGTGGATCTCTGACTCTCAAGCGCACGCCTTTGCCCTTTTTCACCGCAAGCTTCCACGTTTTCCAAAATTCAATTGTGAGCTTCGATGATCTTCGAATATAGATCGCGGATTTGGAATTAGTAGAAGATTGAGGGTGGCTCGGTTAAGGACGAGGCTGGGGTTGGGTGCGGAGGGAAGAGTGGGGTGGTAGCAGGGGATGGCCACGACAGAGAGGTTGGTAAGCCGGTGGGAGCTACTGGGTGTTGGCGAGGTGAGTGGAGAAGAAACAAAAATATAATTGGAAAGTTTATGGCTGAAATTATTAGTATTAAATGATTTCAAGGCTCAAGTAGAACAATAAGAATAAAGTTTAACAGAAAAAGTTAAGGCGTTAACGGTTTGAGGGGGTATTTGATGATTTCCTTAAAACATAAGGGTTTTTTTACAGGTTTCTGAAAATGGAGGGGGGAAACTGCAGGTTAGGGTAAACCTCAGGGAGGGTATTTATAAGTTTCCCTTCATTTAATATATGCATATAAATTATTTGACATTATATATCAACTTGTTGAAGAAAAAAAATCATATATTAAATGCTGAAAATAAAATGTTGTAATCTTTATGGGAATGAGGGAGTAATAGGTTTCGGTGACAAAAGTTTCATACCACAAATGAGTTAGAGTGAATGATCACAAGACCCACTTTTAATGGCATAATATGTATGTAAATGGATAGTTTGAGCCTTTTGTGGCATATAAGTATTTGTCACTAAATCCATGAAGTTCTGTAGCAACATACTTGTTAAATATCACTGGATGGTTTTAGCGTCACAGTTTTGAGTGGTGTTTATTTTATCTGCCATTGTTTTCCAAAAAGGTCTATAGTGACATTTATTTGTAATTTAGTGACACATATTATATGCCACTAAATGGCATTTTATTTGTAGTGTGACGCCTTCAGTTTAAAGCTAATTGACAAGATGACTATAATATTTGATATCCCGAGAGAGAAAAGATGAAAAAAACTAGAGGAAAAATGAGAGACAAAAACTGAATATTTGACATTGATGTGTAGATTTCACATAGAGAAGCTTTAAGAGCACAACTAGCACACGATGTAAAATGATACAATAGGCATGTGGCAAGACAACTGACTGATAATGAAAACAGATTGTGACTCGGTAAGAATTCTTGATCGATGCCGACAAGGTACTTAAAAGTTAGAAGTACCATTGATGGTAAATAGTTGAAGTCCCCACATTCCTTGATAACAGAATGATGGTCATTTCAGGAGGTGAAGCAAATAATAGCTCTAGGATTTCATCAAGTGAGATTGGAACAAAATCTTTTGGTGGAGATGAATGCTCATCTTGAAGCTTGTCTGCTGAGGACTCTTTTTCTTCTTCCTCAGCATCTACATTGATTCTCCACTGGATCATCTTAAACCATAGCTTTTTCCTCTGCTGGGTTGACTTCTCCTACATGATTGATCTGATCATTGCGTTGATCATAGGGTGTATCAACGTGTTGATTCATATGGTTTGCAGCAGCCTCTGGATCCCGAACTCCATTTTTTTTTTCTTATTCTCCTTTTGAGTTTCTAGAGCAGGCAAAAGTAGAGTAGGAGGAGATGAATGGTGGATTGAGATACGCATAACCACCTCAGGTATGTCCTCTCTAGGCTTGGAGAGTGCTTCTAGCACTTGATTGATGATGTTGATTGAATCATTTGAGCCAACCATTGATTTGAGTTTGAGAAGATTTAGGTCGAAGCGAAAGGTTGAGAGAGAGTTTTTGACTTGAGAAGATTGACTTTCTGAAGCTAATGAGAAGAGAATGAGAGAGACTGAGATTTATGGAGCCTGAGAATGGAAAGTGAATCAAAGAGATTTCTTTCAAATTTGAAAAAGATTGGGAATGCTTAAGGCGGTGAAAAAATCTCTCTTTGAACAAGAAAGCTTTTATAACTTAATGGTGAAGGATTTTCTACCATTTTGGGTAGTTTTCTTTAACGGTAAGAAAAATCCAACGGTAAAAATTCTATTCGTTAAGTTTGTTATCAATGTGTTGATAACTCTTCAATTTTCTAGCTATTTTACCCATAATCCTCGATTTAATCCCTTAATTCCTTTAATGCCTGATATAATCTTGCATACTAATTGATTTGGATAAATCAAATTGCATAATTATGAAATTAAATTTCATAATACACAACTTTAATATTCATTCATGCAATGTCCATAATACACAACTTGAAATCACCATGTGCTTTGATGAACAAATTCTGATATCCTGTCATCAACGCGTTGATAGGCAGTCTTTATTCATGTATTATACCTGCAACATAAAAAATTTGACATTTCTTTGTCTTATGGTTAGTAACATATTATCTTAAAGCATAAAATAACAACTACTAAGTAAGAAAGAAAGTAAGTTGTTACTTATGAAAGAAACAACTCTTGATTTAAATTCTACTTGAGTCTCATTCTTTCTTCACTGCCACCTTCATTTTAAAGAGCAGTTAACTCTCTTTAGATATCCAATTCTTGGGTCCTCTCTAATCGGGGATCTTCTTAATCACTCAGACTTGCTTTACTCCTTTGATAACTCTCTTATTCCTAAATGGACAGACCTTTGATGAATGACCTTTCCTATAGAAGAATAAGAAGAAGAAATTGTGATGGCCAGTTGAGCGAGAAGTTAAAAGGAGAAGAATAGGTGAATAGGGGTAGAATTAAAAGGTGTATTTAAAGTCTAGGTCAAATGTTTAGTAAATCATCTTATTTTACTGGTTTGTTTCTTTCATGTTTGGTTTAACAATTGTAATGGTTATGCTTTCCCCTTTCCAGTAACTCATAACTCTGTTTGTTTGCTTACATTTAAGTATTTAATGTGTTTTTTTATTCAGGTTCCCAACCATTAAATCGACAACTTCTTTCAATATATCGTATCCTAAAAAGCTGCCTTTTCTTTTTTGTTGATCCTCTATTTATCGTGATTGTGTCGGGTGATGAAGATGATGGAGCGGCTCATGTGATGCTATCAAAGACGGAGAGAGTTAAGAGATGCAATTGAAACCTTGAAAGAGATACGGGAGATGCGAGATTGAGTAGCAGATAAGAAGAAACAACGCTAAAAAAACCAGTAGAAGAAGAAGAAGAAGAAGAAGAAGAAGAAGAAATGGTGCTGACCAGCTAAGCGAGAAGGTTAAAAGAAGAATAGCTTAATACGGGTGGAATAAAATGTTGTATTTAATGTTTAGGTCTAACTTTTAGTAAATCATCTTACTTTCTACTTATCTTCATTGCAGTCCCCTATTGTTGAATGTAAGGACTTCACGAGTTTAGACTTTTGTTAAATTAAATAAAGAATTCTGCGACAAGAGACTTTTATTTTGAAGTTCTCAATTTTAATACTAGAGTATTCCAAAAAATTTAGAACAAAATTTTTTCTCATTAATAATTAGTTATACATCCTAATTATTTACAAATGAAATTTGAAATGAAATTTTTGGAAAAAATTCAGAACTAAACGAATCCTTAATGTTTTAGGAAATACTATTGGTAATTAAATCAATACACTATTATGATTATTGCAATACTAATTCATTATAAAATACTTCCTCCGTCCCTGAAAAATTGGTGCATTTTATTTTGTATGTTGTGGGAGAATTAAATTATTACTAGGAAGAACATATTAATTTTTTTTATAAAAAATATATTTAGAAACTAGACACACCAATTTATAATTTACATTAAAAATATTTGATTTTTCATATTAAAATATTAAAAAAATAAAATTATAGATTAAATATTAAAAATGAAAGACACCAATTATTTATAGACGAAGGTAGTATTAGATTTTACATGTGAAAAAATCAACTAGCCAAAACCGTTGAAATTTAAGATAAAGAGATAACAAAATTAGAAGTCATAATCATCAAAAAATTATAATTGTACAACTATTTATTTATTTATTTATTAATTTTTGTTGAAAGTAATCTGAAAACTAACTCAATGATTAACTACAAATTTAATAATTATATTTTCACTGCCATGACAATACCTTTACTAACTAATCTATTTTCTTTTATATAAAGAAAACTAACTCAATGATCCCAATATTAAGGGTCCGTTTAGTTATGAAAATTTTCTAAAATTTTCATTTCAAGTTTTCTTTGTAAATAGTTAGAATATATAACTAGTTATTAGGGAGAGAAAATCTTTGTCTTTAGATTTTTTGAAAACTCTAGTATTAATATGGAGAACTTCAAAATAAGGTTTTCTATTTTAATATGAGTTTTATAAAGTTTTGAAAATAAGGTTTTCAAGGAGTAAAGTGATTTTAGTTTTCACAATTCCAATAAAACGGAACGAAATAATTGAAATATTCTTCCTATGGAGGAATATTTGGGCTCTGTTAGGGTTTTACCCTGCCGCCACCGCTGAGGAGTCTCTTCCCTTCCGCTGCAGTTCTACCTCATCACTAGAGCTAGGGCCACTATCGCTAGCAGTGCGTTCCAGCCGCTGAGTCGATTTCTTCCCAGGCATCTTGTCCGGTGCTCACCTGGGCTGATCTCGTTCGGAGATGCCTCAAGTTCTGCTCGCGTCTCTCAGCAGATCAGAAATCCCAAATCGGTTAGGTGGAGGTAGGGCTGTCGTTTGATGGCGCAGGTCGAGCGACCCCGGATCTTGGCTGTCGCCATCTTCCTGCCGCCCCGGTCTCACTAGGTGGGCGAGTTCTCCATCTCGGCTCCTGACTCGTTTGCTCAGATTGATGGAGGTCGCCGCTGGACCTTGCGTTTCCTTGCGAGTCGGCGCTTCCCTGCTACTCATCAACATCCAGCATGGTCATTTTGGCCCGACGCGTTTGTTTGTTTGGATTGGCCTCTTGTGGCGGTGAAGCCAAGGACTTGCTGCCTTGGATGCATGCAACAACCATCCCCGGTTATGGGCTGTGAGTTTCGTTCAATTCAAGACCCTGCCTCGAAGAATTTTGTTGGTAAGGTGGATGCGTTAGGTCATCGTTTCTCGGGGTTGGGAGACTCCCAGCCTGCGAGCATGCCATGATGGCATGTCTGTTACTTTCTCAGATGACCAATTTTGGTTTTGTTAGTATTTTAGCTAATATTTTCTGGACCCTATTTTATCTCTCGGTAGGTTTGTTTTGGTTTTGATGTCTTTCTTTTTGTTTTGTTGGATGCTGCTATGGTAGTTTGCTATGTTCACCACTGTCACTGTGGTTGGTGTGTCTTTATGCGTTGGAGTTTATAGGTGTTTCGTCGTGGCTTCTAGAATGGCTAGGGCCAGTGCTCTCCTCAGTCCACTATGGCGCGTCGGTACCATTCAGCTTTTGGGTAGTCAGGGGTATCGGGAGCCAGATACCAGATCCTTTTACCGCCATGGTGGTCGTGACCGTCGTCATGAGTTTGCTTTTCCTTTTGAGGCCAGTTTATGGGAGTCTAGCCTTAGTGATCCTAGTTGTCCATTATATCATTACCTATGTGGTAATTTCACTTGTTGAGAGCTGGTTTTGTTGTACCTTTAGGTACTTTAGTTCGTTGTTACTGACTTATTTTATAATGAGTTATCATTAATAAAATAAGTTATTTTTGTTCAAAAAAAAAAAATAATAAGGTTTTCTCTTCTTAATTACTAGTTAAACATGCCAACTATTTACAAAAGAAACTTGAATGAAAATTTTATGAAATTTTCATAACTAAACGGAATCTAAAGTTCTTGGGTAAATTAAAATGACCCCCTGAGGTTTGATGAAACTTTCAATTTGCCCCTTCTATTTTAAAAAATATTTAATTATTCCCTTGAGGTTTAGTGAAATCTTCAGTTACCCCCTTTACTGTTTGTGGTGTTAGTTGACCTTAAGATTTTTAGGATTAACTACTCTTATTGTCACTAATATCTTTAACCCTAACACTTCAAACCTAAGATTTTATTTATCTTATTTCTCTCTCCCAACACCTTGTCTAGCCGTCATTATCGCTTGATCAACGTCATGACGCGAACGAGCTTATGTCTCAGAAACGCAAACGAGCCCATACCATTGCGACACAGGTGAGCTCGGGCTACCCCTTAACTATTTTGCAGTCAGTTAATGTAATTACCGCTAAAATGTTTAAGAGTCAACTAACACCATAAATGATTAAGAGGGGTAACTGAAGATTTCATTAAATCTTACGGGGATAACTGCATATTTTTTAAAATAGAGGAAATAAATTGAAAGTTTCACCAAATCTCAGGTTTTTGTTTTGTAATTTACCCAAAATTCTTTACACAAAACAAAACAACAAAGAGTTACTACCAGTATTCTTTATAATATATACTCCATCCATCCCTCAAAAATTCTCTTATTTATTTTGACAGTTTTACAATATTTAATTTATTATTTTTTTTCATAAATATTTAAATATCAAAAATAAAATATTTTATAAGTATTTTATATTTATAATCTAAATTTTTTAAATTTATATTTTTTAATTTTTTTTAAATAATTTGTTTTTATTAAAATTTGATTCAAATAATAACTGAGCAAAATCAAACGGGTATAAAAAAAAAAAAGAAAAGGTGTTACCAGTATTTGCTCATACAGGTTGAAAAATCAAATCAAGCAAGCAAAGTTCCTTCCTTTGATTTGTCGGAACTGAAATGAAGGCAGCGTTTTCATCGATACTGAACTCCAAGCATCTGAGTCACTCCTCTCTCTCTCGCCCCCTTTCGCTACGCAACTCAAGACCCACTTCCTACAGAACTTCTTTCATCCCACACGCCGAAAAAATCAACACCAATCCTACCCAAAAGCTACGCCTCGGTTCCAGACCCTCCTCAGTCATGGCATCTTCTTTCAAGCCCGAGCAGGCCCGGCAACCCCCGGCTCTCCCTTTGCCCTCTCCTTCTCTGACCAAGGTACTAGTCTCTTACTTTGCTTATACTGATTCGTTTTTGTGTTTGTTTGGTGGGTTTTCTGGTTGAAGCGTTTGTTGGGTTGTTTTCTGTTTTTGTAGTTCAAGATTGGGTTGTGTCAGATGTCCGTGACTCCTGACAAGGAGAGAAACATTGCCCATGCCCGCCAAGCTATAGAGGAAGCTACTCAAAAGGGTGCCCAGCTGGTCCTTCTGCCTGTGAGTTGGATTTTGATTATTGGATTTTGCATGTGTTGATTCTGGTTATCTTTGAATTAAGAGGATTTTTTTTTAAATCTTTGAAAAGCCAGTAATCCACGTTTTGTACTTTAAGATTTTGCTTATAGTAGTTTGCAAATGCAATGGTTCAGTGATATATAGAAGCTTCTTGAATGCTTGCTTTCTTGGAACATGTGAAAACTATGAAAAATACAGAATTCTGATTAAGTTTGGATGTCCTACTCTACTCTTTACTTTTCAGATATGACCAAATATTGATGAAACAGAAGTGTCAATTTTGGTTGTCTTAGGAAATATGGAACAGTCCCTATTCAAATGATAGCTTTCCTGTTTATGCTGAAGACATTGATGCGGGCGGTGATAAATCACCTTCAACAGCTATGCTCTCTGAAGCTTCCTGTCGTTTGAAAATCACAATAGTTGGTGGCTCCATTCCTGAACGTTCTGGAGATAAGTTATACAATACATGTTGTGTTTTCAATACAGATGGAAAGCTGATAGCCAAGCATCGGAAGGTAGAGCTGCTATGTATTACCTACTGCAGACATGACCTGTTTTATAGGATAGATGTTCCTGATATCCTGTAACCAAATACAGATTCATCTATTTGATATCAATATTCCTGGGAAAATTACTTTCATGGAGTCAAAGGCTCTTACTGCTGGGGAGACTCCGACCATTGTTGACACAGGTTTGAGGATCCCTTGGAATCTGACGAGTCAAGGCATATGTATTATAGTAGTTGTGTTGGATTATTACTTTTTCTTCCGAATATTGCAGCTAAACTTTGTCATATTGAACATAGTAGTATCTCCGCTAGTGTTGTGAACCCTTTCTTGACACTCTTCTTTGTGTGAATGGAGACGAAAGACATTTTGGTCTCAAAAGGGCTTTGATTGCCTTCATTGGTATCTTGCTTGAGATTTGGATCATTCCAGGTCTTCTTGTTTCCTGGGTTCCTTGTCATCACTTTTTTCTTTAAAAGTCAAAACGATATATTGGATTAGTCATAAAGCACCCGGGGGATGCAAGCCCATAAAAAAAGTTTGTTTGCAAATGATAGCTCATTGTGGTCAAAAGTTATAATGTTACTGTATTTCATTTTAAACTGGTGGCAGTGGCATATGTAACAAAGGTCAAGTCCTGAGATGAATATGTTATTGTTTGCATCATTGCACCTGTCTACATCATTGGAGTATCTTGCATGGGGAGCATTGTTGCAATACATGCTGAGACTTGTGGGCTGTTTGAGTTAGAAATTAGAATCTATTTTAGGCATCCATTTTGGACTATTTGATATTTCTATTAGTGGTCACTTTGTTTCGGTTGGGGTGACATCAAGGATCTTTCTTCTATATTATTGCCATTTCTGGTTTAATCTTTCATTTGCTTTCTTTCTTATTAACATCTATAGAAAATGGTGGATGTAAATCATTTAGTGCTGTTCAGAACAAATAAGGAAAAAGAAAAAAAAGGAAAAGTAATACTCTCTCCATCCCACAAAGATTGCAACATTTCTTTTACTGTTTCAAGTTGCAGTATTTGACTCAAAATTTAACTAAGATAAACAGTGAATATATATATATTTATAAAGATTAGATTAAAAATTATGAGAAGAATATGAATCATTTAACTTTACATGTCTATGACTTCATAAAAATAAATCATAGATTAAATAATATGAAAATAACAAAGAAATGTTGCAAACTTTGTGGGAGGAAGAGAGTAGTAGGAATGGGGACTTGCAAAGTCTCATTGTGTAATGGATATTTTATCTATCTTGTGGACACATTACATGTAC
>JBBYHH010453495.1:0-30154 GCA_038382905.1 Daphne laureola
AGTGTTTTGTAAGGTGTGGTAAGATTTGGTTATTTTTGTGTGTGTTATTTTATAAGTCTTTTATTGTTCATTTGTTTGTTTTATTGTATTTGCTCCCTTCGTACTTAATTAATTCATACATTAATTTAACTTTCATATTTCAAAATTTAATATTTAACTTCAATTTTAACAAAGATAAATAATAATAAAAATCATTAAAAAATAAATTCATCTCTATTCGTATTTTTTCAACTTCATATACATTAATAAAAACTAAATTATATTTTAACTAAAATCATGCACCTCGTTGTATTGAAGAGAAGAATAAATAAATAAATAAATAAAACAATCAAAAGTATGCCAAGTGTCATTGTATTATGGGATGAGGTTTCTAGGTGCATGATATTTAGTTATTTTTGTCTTCTATATATACTTTTTTAAAACCTTGCATTAAATCATGACAGGGGTATTTCCGGTTAAACAATCATGCCCTTCTCATGCCCCACCCACACCAGAATTTGCCCCATGCGAAGTGTCAAACGCTAAAGCTACAAGCAGAAGCGATTCATTTCTTCGATCAGACGGCTCACAGATTTTCCACCTCCCCAATATAAACCTCAGATTAGTCATGAACCCTACAGGCCTACACTATTAGCTCGTAAATTACTGGATTTTGAACTCATTATTCATCAATTTGGTTTCCCGGTAAGCGATTTCTCCATGATCTTTGCTCCTCTGCAGTTTTTTTTGTTCGCATTCGTTCTTTGATTTTTCCTTGTTCAGTTTTTCTGCTCGATTCTTCGTCATCCTTGAGAAATGTTGGTTAAGTGAGCTGAATATTTTCTTGAGGCGTTGTTTCTGAACTGCGACAGTATAGCTCTTCTTGTTTCGCTAGTTCTTACTGGCTTTTCTGGTTTACTTTGATTTCGAGTTTATGTTCAAGGGATGTTCATTCTAGTGGTTCATATTTTGCTGGTGAAAACGAAGAATCGGTAGCGATTGCAGTTAGAAGTTTGTAAATGTCCTTATGTTGCCATGTTTGACTGGGTTCTTTATTCCTGGTTTCATATGTTGACTTGCTTAGCTAGAATTGAAACCTTTGGTTTAGATCAAGTCCCCATATGCTTATTGGCAGTAGTACTGCTGAATCTGTAGTCCTGTGGTGGTTTCACCTATATCTGGATGGATTTCACCCTTAAGACTAAATTATTGTATAGAGGATGTATTCTTTTTTCCTTCCATTCTATGATGTCTTGGTTTTACTAATATTCTTATTGTGTGGATATCTCAGCGAAACACAATGGCAACCGGACTTGCTTTCAGGCAGATCACTCGTAGGTTCTCAAGTGGTGGAAAAGTACTAGGTGAGGAGGAGAAAGCTGCTGAGAACATCTATATCAAGGTATGGTAACCAAGATTTTACTCTCTGCTAACTTCAACTGATGTAAACAACATTATAGTCTCCATATTTAGTTTTGAGCATGAATCATTGTATGGCATGTACCCTGGTGGTTCAGCTTTTCAGCAGTTGATTAATTACTCTCTTTCACAGTCCTGACTTCCGTGGTTTCGATTGAAGAGTGGAGTTTCTTTCCATAGCTAACTTCCAGGTCTTTACATGCACATTCCTTTTGAACATTTGGAGTTTTCTATTAGTTGAAACCTCAGTAAATAGAGTAACCCACAATGTGCCATATACAAGTCTCAAAAGTTCAAGGCACAAAAGTGTTTCTGCTTTTGTTTTAAATTTTAAACTAGCCTTTTTTCCTTTGTTCATGTTTAGTATCTAAACCTTTTTAACTCAAACTCAGTGACCTCAAATATGCCACAGAACTTGCAAAATGTTTAAATGCCTTCTGTCAGCCACTGAAAACTCATACGGAGTACCTAATAAATTTAGCAAGATGGTTACCAGACCAAATGATTTAGCTCGAAATGCTACCTCAGGCTTGCTTTGTGTACATTGAACTTGTTCTAATATTAGTGGGTTCACTATTCTAATTCAAGTATCACTTGTTAAAAATGATCCTCTCCATTAATCATGTGCTTGCCATCATGACATTAAATATGAAGCTCTTTATTTGTGCTTGCCATCGTGCTTACCATCATATGTTCACACCCTAAACACAGTTGCTTTTCAATTTTTTTTTTTTTTTTTTCACATCCGTGGTTCTGAATTAAGCTGGTTCGTTTATTATGATTTAAATATACTAGTACTGAGAGTATAGTTTTAAGTCCAAACTTCCTGACAATGCTGATCATGGTTTTCCCTTCTCATGATGGTAACCATAGCACCAAGCTCGCTCAGTCGTAATTTTAGATTGTTATTGTATTCACAGAATATATATATACATAACAACAATAAGCCCTAGTGCCAGCTGTTCTGATTCAAAAGCAATGGAACCAAAATTCTATAGACTTATTGTATTTATTGTTTTTCTGATTTTATGTCAAAGCTAACACCTATATTGTTTTTATTGTAGAAAATGGAGCAGGAGAAACTGGAGAAGCTTGCTCGCAAGGTATATTCATACCTTGATGACTAATCTTTTGGATCTTTCTAGGTTGTTTACCACAAAGTCTGTTAAATGAAATGTTTGCACAAATTTTTCATTCTTTAGATTACTGGTATGAGAAGCTCTTAAAGCATCAGTACCTTACTTTTACATGATCAAGGATGCTGGAGTCTTTCTTGATGCATCTTTCTGCTACTATATTCAGGGTCCCAATGGGAATCCGGCCCCGACTGCAGCTGCTGGTGGCTCCGGAGGTTCAGTAACTGATGCCAAGCCAAGTAGCTCAAGCTCTGGAGGGACTAGCGAGAAGGTGTCGAGAGATAAAAATCGTAACTATGCTGTTTTGGCAGGCGTTGTGACTGTTTTCGGTGCACTGGGATGGTACTTGAAGTCTGGTGAGAAGAAGGAGCAAGTCCAGGACTAGGGTTCTTGTGGATACAGTTGATGATTGACCTTGGAAATGGGATTGGAAAGCATACATTACAATCATCTTTCTTTGGGTGAGTTGTAGTTTGAAATAATTAGAACACTGGTTAAGACATGTTCCTTGTGAGTGGTTTGTTGGTGGCATATATAATTCAGTAGTTGCGGCTGTTCTCCGAAGTGGTGTCCAACTTGCTTCTTACCTTTATGCAATTCCAATTCGGCAAAACATAGGGTAACGTAATTTCAGATTACCTCTGCTTTCTCAGATAGTCGCGCATCCATCTTATAGGAGAAGAAAAATGGCTAGAACTTTAGGGCATTTTTTTGGAAAGAGGCTCAGATTGGTCTCCCAACGTATGACAGCTGAGGAACACGATGTTAGTGCATAACATAGAAATTTACAGAGATCATAATGAGTATTTTAAGAATTTTATATACTATATTTATATTAATTGAAAAGTCAGTGGAGTGTAATTGCACCCACTGGTGATAATGTAGTGCCGCCTCTTTAGATAGCGGGTGCAAGGCGTCGTTGTCGTGTCGACTGTAATGGTAGATGAATTTGGATTTAGCTTGTTTGCAGCCACATCACCATAAAACTTCATTTTTGTGATTTTAATGATGATCCGCGCATCATTCAAAGCCACAACACTATAGTGTGGCTACTGGCTATAGAGAACCTTAATCCGATGAATTTGTTTTAAAAAAATAAGTAGGCTTATTTTATTAAGGAAAATTGTCTTATATTGTCATTAACTTTTGGTTATTGAATCCAAATTATCACTATTTTGGAAAAAAAAAAAAAATATTGTTTGACCATCCTTTTTAGTTTAATGGTTTAAATATGTCACTAAAATAGTTTATTGATCTCATTTTATCATCATGTTAGTAGACGACGTTAAAATTTCGCCACATGACATCTCTGCTGCCACTTACCACCGCTAGCCGCTAGGTCACCGTCGTCGCCGCTGACCGCCGCCTCCAACATGCCGGAACTCACCATTCACTGTCTAGGGCTGTAGATCGAGGCCTAGGGCCGCTGGATCCCAGCCTAGGACCGTCGATTTGAGGTCCGGGCTCGCGATTCTCCGGCCTTGAACCTCGACCCGGCAGCCCTAGACCACGATCTAGCGGCCCTAGGCCTTGATCTATGACTCGGTGTATTTATTTCTCCATTCCAGATATTTTTTGCAATGATCCGTGGTGGAAAATACACTCTATCAGCAAAACAATTTGCCACGCTAGCAAAAAGAAACGGTGATGGCGAATTGAAACCGGAAACTATAACAGTGATGGTAATATAGGGTTTTTTTTTCAAAGTAGTGATATTTTGGATTCAATTGTCAAACGTTGATGGTAATTTGGGACTTTTTCCCTTTTATTAATGAATAAACATTACAAAATAAATCAAGGATAACGAAACTGTTACTAAGTACCAACAAGTGGTACATATAAACCTGAGCAATCTTGCTAAAAAGACAATAGATAAAATGCTACTAATATCACAAGGAGCGAACCAGACATACTCTCACATCTGCCTAAAGAGGCTTAATGGCACTATACATTCTATGTTGAATACAGGATAGAGATGAAGCCCGGTCCCAACACCTTTGACAACTCTGAAAAAATAAAATAGTGTTGATGCATCACAGTAATGCGCTGGTATGAGATATGCTAACCAGACCTACACTAGAGTACCATCCAGTCTTCCATACTCGTCATCCACAATAAAAATAAAGGAAAATGAAACATAATGATAAAGGACGGTCCATAACCGAAGAAGAAAATAAAAAATAACAAAACTCGGAAGTGAAGAAACTCCTAACCACCTACAGTCTCACCAAGGGACCCCAAACCAAGCGAGACTGAAAAACAACGCCATCATGGGACCCAACAGAGCGAGTCTTGGCTCTGCCCTGCAGTAACCATCAACCCCTTGTAGAAACATGGCTCTCAACTGGTCATGGATCCATCAACAAAGAAAGCCTCAGATGGACGCCACACCGATGACCAACCACTACAAACAAAATCTATACAGACCATCATGAGCCGAGCCAAACCGAAAACACATCAGCCTCTCGCGGACAATGGTTGAACACACGAGCGCAACGCGCCAAACAGCAAACGAGGTTCCCGAAATAAGCCATCATAGGCCGAGCCAAAGGAAAAATCTCACACCGGCGTTGTAGAGGGCAATCGGCTAGAAAACTAGAACCGAATTAACACGTGTGAACCAACACACGAGACCATGTGAGGACGAATAGAGACACCTCAGTAACGCGACGCCAGAAGCCAGGCCCGATCGGCAAACCAACACGAATATGGGAGCAGAGGAAGGATTGGATCTCCAACTCCGGCCGGTGAGCAAGGAACAAATTGATTCAAGCCCGTCAGAGCCCCAGGTTCGAACGCGAAGAGCCGTTGAACGACACTGGGGGAAAAGCCTTGCCGACGCAAGGTTGACAACGTCGGTTGTTGCACCAGGATCGTCCGAAATGAAGGAAATAGAACCCGAGAGCGTTGACAGCCATCGAGAGCGCCATCGACGAGCACGGAAGGCAAACGGAGACGAGAGCAACTGAGGGAATTCCGACGACGGCGCCGGAAGCACTGGCGACGCCATAAACGCTAGGGAGCGTCGCATCTGGAGCAGAGCTAGCGGTAGCTCAATTCAATTCTAAGTTAATGAATTGTGTATCAAATTTATTATCCTAAAAAATATTTCTTATAAAATAGACATATCAACATGTATATAAAAATAATGAATTCATATTTCAGATTGTTAGAGAAATAAAATTACAAATTAAATGTTAAAAATGAAAATTTTCAAAAATTTAGAGTTGTAGTAAAATTCAACGTTTCTAGTTTTGAAATACTTTATGTTAAGAAAATTAATAATTTCTTTATAACAATAATTTAAATAAAACACAATGATTCAAAATATTGAAAGTCAAGTGGTTCATCCTTAGTGAGATATAGTAATTTTCACATACAGTCCTATAACTTTGGTTCTCTAAGTTTGATCATTTTAACGAACCAGTCTTATAACTTTTCGAAATCACATATCAGTTCTAAATATTTTAAAACGTCAGTTGTTTTGATCCTAAACTAGTGGAACCGACACGGCTTGATGATGTGGCATCTAACGTTGTTAAAAACGAAAAGTTAGAGGACTAAAATGTTAAAATGATGTCAAGTGGAGGCCAGATGAAAATAGGTAAACTTAAAGGACTAAACGTTAAAGTTTAGAAAAATATAGGACTTTATTGTTAAAACTAACCTAAGTAATGAACATCACCGGAAATCTGAGAGCTTTGGACGATTAAGAACTTCCTATGAAAGAGCCCAAAGGACTTTGTCCTCCACCGCGCAGACTATAATCGAAATTGACTTGCTTTACGAAAGTCGACCCGCATCCCAAAAGTCCAGTCTCTGCTCCAAGACTTCTTCAACGAAAATAGCTCTGCAAATCGATCAACCCGACGAAGCCATGGCGTACGACGCTGTCGTGCAAGCCGCCATCTTAAGCAGCGAAGGCAAGGAAAAAGTCCAGGATCTTCTCCTCCTCGACGTCACTCCTCTATTTCTCTGTTTAGAAACCACCGGCGGCGTCATAACCATTCTGATCCCGAGAAACACCACGATTTCGATAAAAAAAGAGCATGTTTTCTCGACATACTCCGGTAACCAACCTGCGATTCTGATCCAAGTCTACGAAGGAGCAAGTTTCTGATTCACGTCCATGTTCATTACTTAGGTTAGTTTTAACAATAAAGTCCTATATTTTTCTAAATTTTAACGTTTTAATCCTCTAACTTTTCATTTTTAATGACGTTAGATGCCACATCATTAAGCCGTGCCGGTTCTGCTAATTTAGGACCCAAAAAAATGACGTTTTAAAATATTTAGGACTGATAAGTGATTTTGAAAAGTTATAGAACTGGTTCGTTAAAACGGTCAAACTTAGAGGACCAAAATTGCACTTTTCCCTAACAAACTGTTCATGTTTTAGTTGCTGTGTGTGTTGTGATGAAATAGATGCTACTAACTTCAATGGATCTTATGGAAGGTCTATAGAATGTGAGTAGAAGGTTAAAAAGCTCACTCCAATAAGCGTTCATAGAAACTTCTGAGTAAGTTGACATCAAGGCTTGCAAATCAAGAAATTTCAAAAACCCAATGTATTTCTTTCAGATATACAAGAACGCAACAACACAGTTGGTAATCAGAGTATCTATCTAGCAGCTACAAGGTGAAGACATAAAGTCAAGTTTGTGAACATCTCCGCAATCAAACATACTGGTAAGTTAAGCATATCTATTCCAAACATTCTAGCAAGCAATTGGCAACGATTGCAAGATACTAGTATAACTTAGCCATCACCTGAGGAGAAAGAGGGAAGAAGCCTGGTGAATTAAGCAAGCCAGAAGGGCTCAGAACAGTAAACCATGGCGACCTAGCAACCATCAAATCAAAAGGCCTGCTTTGCTTGAACCGTGCACCTTCTCCGCTGGTGTGATATGATATCCCAAACGGGCTCTGCATGGTTTAAGAGATAAAGCATGCGAGCTAGGAAGTCTAGAATAAGTACATTTTCAACCAAAAGAGCTTTCTATAAGACCATTGATCCATCTTAATTTTGCTTTCATTAGAAATTCACAAACTTTAATTACCCAAATCAAGACTCCCTAAACTTAATTAGTTTTGATTAATGATCATATTCCATTCAGTATAGAATTATTACAAACAATTCTTTAGACACATGGATGTACAAAAAAAAGGTAATCGGATTGCTAACAATTACTTTTGTAGTCGCTCTTTATATTAATGATTGTATGATATGATTAATTAGGGAAATCTACATATCTAGAGATCTTTGTAATAGAGTATATAATTTGACTGATGAATTATCTGGACGAAGGAACTATACAAGGGGTGAGATGAGGAGATATCGAGTCATGGGAGTGATAGGTTGTTGATGAGGAGGTATCGAGTCATGGGAGCGGAATGAGAAAATATGAGATTGAGTGAGTAAATTGAATAAATAGGAGGTAGGTGATCAATTTATCAATTTTTAGAAACCTTATGATTAAATGTAGAATTAATTTAACAGAGAGTACCAAACGGAGACCAGAAATTATAACGTTGATGGTAAAATAATACCATTTTTTTAAATAATGGTTAAAAATGACATTTTACCAAACGTTGATGGCAAAAAAAGAATCTTTTCCAATTTGAAAAGTATATTAAAATGTTTGCTCTTATATATGTGTGCGAATATATGTACCAATCGGATCTCTGAATCTTTAGAAGCCCAATAAGTTTTTATGAAAATATTTCACGAAACAAGTAATTTTCTTTTTAATTCTTCCTAATTTTTTTTTTTAAATTTTATAGAAAAGTTATAAAAAATATATTAAAAATAAAATAAAATAAACAAGCTTAGTAGTAATTAACATGATGGGTTCTGAAAACTGAAGAAAAAGAAAAAAAAAACAAAGCAATGTGATATACTTTCAATAAAAATTTGTGGCTTTTTTCTGAAAATGAAAACAGAACAATTCAACTAGACTTCAAGTGGGCCGTTTTGAACAATAAAAAATGCTGATAACTGATCTGAATGAATCATAAATCTGAGCGATTTATTTGCAAGTTTTGCCGCCTAAAATGATTAAGGCTTGCAGCTGAGTTGAGCTCTGACTTCAACCGGCTCAGGACCGAAATCAGATCTCAGCCGTCTCCCAGTCCCGCAGCCATTACTATCGGGCGGAGCTCGCGGTGAACTTTCGCTTTCGCTTTTCAGGTACATTATCTGTCCAATTCTGATCGAATCGTTCTTAATTTATTTGTTTCATTGCTGTAATTTCGCTTTTAGATGCTCGTCTTAGTGCTTGCTTGTTCATGGGTTCATGAGGACGGACTCTTCTGAGAATTTCTCGCTGAGGTTTTGCTGTAAATTTGTTTTTTTGTTTGTTTATTGCGGCTTTTTTCTCACTATCTTCTATGTTGAATGTTTGATTGGAATTACTAAATGGCAGAAACTATGAAAAGAATTTGGAGAAGCAACAAATTCTACTACTACTACTATTCTTTGTTTTTCTTATAATTCAGTGTGAATGGAGTATTTTCTGAGTTGTTGATGGTTCTGGCATCATTCAAGAATCTGTAGGAATCACAAGTGTGATATGAGCAAGTATAGGGCAGTTGCAGTATCATACTCCCTCATTCCCACAAAGATTGTTGTGTTTGATTTTGATTTTTCAAGTTGCACTGTTTGACTCAAAATTTTACTGAGATAAATAGTGAAAAAAAAAAGAATTTAAAAAAAGTATCTAGAAAATTTAGATTGCAAAATTATGAGAAGACTATGGATCATTTAACTTACATGTCTATGAGTTCATAAAAATAAATCGTAGATTAAATACTGTGAAAACAATAACAAAAAGAGCTGCAATCTTTGTGGGACAGAGAGTATGTTGTAGTTTAAAGTATATGGTTCTAGGTTGTTATTGGTTCTGTTTATGCCAGTTTGTTGTTGTGAAGCAGGAAAGTACTTCCCTGATATTTAGAAAATACTACTATATAAACTTTCCGAGGCTACCTGTTTGATAAGGATTTAGCTAACTCAGGACAGGTGATAAAGGAAAGATGCACCTGAGTGAGAACGAAGGAATTGAAGACAAGACTTTTGTTGTGACTGGTGGGTTGGGATTAGTGGGTGCATCCCTTTGCCTGGAGCTGCTGCGTAGAGGTGCTCGTCAGGTCCGCTCATTGGATGTTTTGGCTTCCTCTCCTTGGTCTGAGAAACTCAAAAGCCAAGGTGTCCGCTGCATGCAAGGTAGTTAGTTCTCCCCGCCCCCTCTTTATCATGGATTTTTTTTTTTTTTTTTGCCTAGAGTGAAGACACGGAATTCTTATAGCGTTCCCTTGAAAAAAAAAATTCATTCTAAAATTGGCTTCTGAAATTTGAATCCAAATGGTAGGTGATATTTCCCAGAAAAGAGATGTTCAAAAAGCTCTTCGAGGTGCAGACTGTGTTTTTCACCTAGCTTCATTTGGCATGTCTGGGAAAGAAATGCTGCAGTTTGGTCGTGTTGACCAGGTCAATATTAACGGAACCTGTCATGTGTTAGAAGCCTGCGTTGAATTTGGAATCAGAAGGCTTGTTTATGTTAGCACATACAATGTTGTCTTTGGTGGAAAGGAAATTATAAATGGCAATGAGGCCTTGCCATATTTCTCGATGGATGAGCATGTTGATCCATATGGTCGTAGTAAATCCATTGCTGAACAGTTAGTTCTTAAATATAATGGCCGCCCTCTCAAGTAAGTCATTCCATCACTCAGAATGTAAATGCTCTATCATTGACAAAATCTGAAACATCTTGTCACTACTCAATAAAGATTATGAGGATAATTAGGTGTAGGATTGAAACTGCATCATTTGGATTGGGATTGAGATAGCTGGGTTCTGTTTCTTTGTTTCAAAGGGAGAACAACGGAAAACGTCTTTACACATGTTCAATTCGGCCAGCTGCTATCTACGGACCAGGTGAAGAGAGACACCTTCCAAGGATCATGTCTCTAGCGAAGTTAGGCCTTGTTCAATTCAGAATCGGCCAAGCAAGTGTGAAATCTGACTGGGTTTATGTGGACAATCTTGTGCTTGCACTAATATTGGCTAGCATGGGACTTTTAGATGATATTCCTGGTAAAGATCATCCTGTAGCAGCTGGCCAGCCATACTTCATATCCGATGGTAATGTTTTATCCATATTATACTTCATTAAATGTTGAACTGTCATTGTTGAATATATAGTAGTTCTATTTATAGCTTTTGATTGAGTTTGATTGAATCTGCTTCAACAGGGCATCCAATCAACTCCTTTGAATTCCTCCAGCCACTTCTGAAAAGTGTCGACTATGACTTGCCGAAACGCTGGTTATCTGTGCCTCAAGCTCTTTTCCTGTCAAAGATTTTCTGGGCTGTATACTCAATGTTATATCCACTGTTGGATAAGTGGTGGCTTCCTCAACCATTTATCCTTCCAGCAGAAGTCTACAAGGTCGGTGTTACACATTATTTCTCCTACCTCAAGGCGCAAAACGAGCTTGGCTACATTCCAATGGTCAGTCCTCGAGAAGGGATGGCTGCAACCATCTCGTACTGGCAGGACAGGAAGAGAAGAACCCTGGACGGACCTACATTACTCACTTGGGTACTGGTCACGATAGGGATGGCTTTGGTATACGCCATCGCTTGGTTGCCGGAAATTAGAGCTCTTTCGCTCATGAGAAGTCTCGCGCTTCTCCTCTTCCGATCTATCTACGGAGTGCGGGTAGTGGCTGTTTTGGCTACACTGGCACATGTGTGTGAGGGTGTATATGCGTGGAGGCTGGCTAATAGAGTAGATCCTGCAAATGCTAAAGGATGGTTCTGGCAGACGGTTGCTCTTGGCTTCCTTTCATTACGTTTTCTGTTGAAAAGAGCTAGAGAATAGGCAAGAACATCTTTTATTGTTGGTAACTTACAAAAAAAATCATAGGTCAGGTGAAACCTCTAGATTTTTCCATTGGTTTTCAGAAACCTGCAGAAAATCTCTTAAGATATTGTTAAATCTTCACCTACTCCCATTAGCAGGTAATCCAGTTACATTTTCTATTAAATTCGTGGAGCGCCTAATTACATTCTAAATGTTAGAGTATAATTGTTAGGGTTAAAATAATTAGGATATAATTAGATGATTTTTTCATGAATTTAACGAAAATTTAAACAAGATTAGCTGCTGAGGGGGGTAGTTGAAGATTTTACAATATTTTAATAGGTTTTTTTGCAGGTTTTCCAAAATCGAGGGGTTAATCTCAGGGATTTTTTTGTAAGTTACCCTTTATTATTTAGTGTTGTTTCGTGTCTGTGTATTATTACCTGAATTTTGTGTAATAGGAACTACCTGAAGAAGACAAGGTTATGTATGAGCTGAAAAACCCCAAACGATTTTGCTGATTGATAATAACAATCCAAATGATCAACTGAAAGTCTGCAATTAGAGACCTGAGGTAATTTATTTTCGAAAATGTTCGGTTACCTCTTTATCGTTTGTATTATTATTTGACTATTAAAATTTTTAGATTAATTACTTTTATTGTCTAATGGAGTATTTCAATTTAAACATTTTGTTTGGTTCATTTCTTCTACTGCACAAGCCACTTGCCATGTTGTTGGCTGTCCACAGTCAACGTCAGTTGAGTTCAGACTGCAGTGTTAAAAGTGAACTTATGCCTCTGTGATGTAGAAGTGAACTTATGCCGCTGTGATGCAGGTTAGCCCAAGATGTTCATAAAAGTATCTAATTATCTATAAATATTAGTGGAATTATCTTTTTATTATTTTTATTAAAAGTATGTTTGAGATTTTTATAATCTAATTTTCACTTTTTAAATTTTTGTATAAAAATAAATGATATATTTTTTAAAGTATGGGAAAAATATAATTTATCTTAAAAAATTTAACGATCAATTAACACTATAAATATTTAAGAGAAAAGCTGAAAATTTCATTAATTTTAAGACAGATAACTAATTTTTTTTTAAATAAATAGATAAAAAATTTCACTAAATCTTAAAAAATTATGCAATTTACCTAAATTTTTCACAATTTTGGATCCAAAATCCATCAAATCACATCATCATTTTTTTTCCGGTAACTATCATATCTCAATTAAAAGACACCAACTAATTTTCAGTTTTTTCCCCCTCTTCTTTGTGAAATGTGTGAAAGTAAAAGATAAGGGTAAAAGAAAATTGATACTAATGTCTTAGAGTAAAAGATTTAAATTATCGATAATATAAAATAATACGCATTTCTTTTAAAAAACAAATATTTAAGTAACCCTATAAAAAAAAAATTAAGTCAACGATTAACAAGAGTTTCTTTCCTTAAAAAATGAATACGCCCTTGCATTTTAGAAATTTCTCACCATATTTAAAAAATGGTACGAGATAAAATGCACACTGCGTGGACTTGTGTATAAGCGTTTCGTTTATTTATAAATTTATCAATCGTATTTCGTGATCAATAATATTATTGTGTTTGATCAGCATGCATTGTTGATCAGCATAATGACTTGTCTTGATCGACATCGTCATATAAATGTTGATTTACATAGTGATCAACATCTCTTTATATCTGATCAACATTGATCTACATTGCGATCAACATGCATATCCTTACATGTGATCAACATTGATCTATATGGTGATCGACTTGCATCTCCTTACATCTGATCAACATTGATGTACATAATGATCAACATCTCCTTACATCTGATCAACATTGATCTATATGGTGATCAATATGCATCTCCTTAGACCTGATCAACATTGATCTGCATGATAATCAACATGTTCTTACTCAGATCAATATCAAAATCAGATCAACATGACTAGGGGCGGACCTACATGGAGGCACGTGCCCTCCGTAAAATTTTACAAATTATGGTTATAATGGTAATATTTTCTGAGATAAATAAAATTTATGGACTATTTTAAAAATAAATGCGTAGTTAAGGGGCTAGCTTCAGTGTTAAGCCAAAAAGAAAAGCATACTCCCTCCGTGTTGCCGCTGCCGCACGTGTCGTGTAGGCCTCTTAGAATAACAATGGGTCAACTATGTTTTGTATCCTATTTTTTGTATATTTCTCTTTTCAAGTCATAAAACTGTAAATTATTACATTTTGAACTTTTAATTTTTAATAAATTACGAGTTTAAAATATTTCATTAATTTGTTCAAATTGCTTTGAAAAATTAATTGGTTCAAATTGTTTAAATAATTTATTACACTTTCAACTTTTAATAAATTATGACTTTATATAAATAATCCATATGATTAAATATTATCTAGTGCAACACTCATATCCTCACACACTTTTTTTTTATAGATTTTAATATTATTACAATCATTTTATTTATATTAAAAATATATAAAAATTGTGGGTATTTAATGTGAAAATTTGAATTACTATACTCTCTCAATCCCATATCTTTTGAAACGTTTGTCTTTTCATGTTCATTAGCTCCAATTTATATATATTTTTATTTAGTGGAAAAACTTCTAAAAAAAATATGTTCATAAGATAAATCAAATTACCAATTGTATATAAGAAGTCATGAGCACTTGATTTAGTGATCATACTCCTGAGAACATTTTTACTTCGAGCCTCTCGTATCCCAATCTTCTGCCCTTTTTGTATATATATATAAAAAAAAAAAGTTTGAATCTATGATTAAAAATATTGGAGAAATGAAATCATAACTTAAGTACTGAAAATTGTTTGTCTTCAAAGTTTTGGGATGTAAAAAAGGGAATATTTTTTTCTCAAATAAATCTTATAAAAAATAAATAATTGTGTCATAACGTACCAAAAATCATAGGTCTGTCATTGAACATGACTACCTATTCTCATCATCATCGTTTTCCTCATATTTTTTAACTCATAAAAAAATTCAATTTTTTATTATTTACAAATTTGGTGGTTCTGGAGTTTTATTGCGCTCAAATTCTGGTGATGTTTGTATTGTTGAGTTTAACAAATTTGATTTTCAGAAACAGATCTGAAGTCATGACGGAAATGACAAAATCGTGATTGAATTTGATAGAAAGCTTTGTCGAAAGGGACAATGACATGTTTTGATGGTAGTGGTTGTTTGAGTTGTATTTCGTGGTGGTTTCAGAGCTGGAGAGACGAGACTGGAAGCTTCGTCGGATATTGCAACGATTGTTGTTCAGAGGGAAACGCAGTGACAATAGATGTAATTAAGATTACATTTTTTTTTTTTTGTTGATATAAATAGGATAGAGGGTTGGTAATACTCATACTCGAACTCGAGACTCTACAAATATCTTATGAACATGATTATTAGATCAAATACTTAGGATTTTAAGATTACATCTTATGTGTATAGCTACTCTTAAAAAAATTCCATATTACTTCTCAAAAAAAAATTCCTATATTTTCTAAAAAATCACACATAATTTTTTTTAAAATTTTATTTATTAAGAAAACCACTTAATTTTTACTGGAAAGAAAGAACAGACAAAAATGTCAATACTCACTATAAACCCTAGCGCCCACCTGAGTCTATTTCTTCAGTGTCGCTCGCATGCGAATTTTCTCTGCTTTATATGCCTCATCACCTTCCACTGGTCACAAATTTCCCACTCTCTTATTCCGTCACTTGTACGCGTTAGCCGAATCTTCTCGCATTTCGTCCGCCGATCGCCGCTCCTCACCGATGGACGCCGAGGCATCGCTCCGCAAGGTTTTGAATGATAAGCAATCGGCTGTTGAGGCCCAAGGCAACGCCGTCAGGGCCATGAAAGCAGCCAAGGCCGCGAAGTCGGAGATTGATGCGGCCATTGAGGCGTTGAACAGCTTAAAGCTGGAGAAATCTTCCATTGAGAAGGAGCTTCTTGCTGCAGTTAGTGGAGGCGCCGGTGATAGCTCCGTCAGCCGTGAAGCGTTCCGTAAGACTGTAGCGAATACTCTGGAGCGACGCTTGTTTTACACCAAGTCGTTTGGGATCTACGGTGGTGTTGCTGGGCTTTACGACTATGGGCCGCCGGGCTGCTCCGTTAAGGCTAACGTGCTCGGGTTTTGGAGACAGGTATGCGTATTTGTTTTTGTTGGTTATGCTGCTTGATGATGAATTCAGATTGGCTAGAATCGGAAAATATGTTCTTCTACTGGATATGATTTACCTGTTAACTGAGTACTGTATTTAAGCTTAACGTTAGAATTGGAAACTTAGGTTTCGCTTCTGTAAATGTTCACCAATTACTGAAGGACAGAGAGATGAGGCATGTTTAACCTGGCTCGTTTTTTTGACACAATTTTGTAAGGGGGCTAAGCTGATGGGGCCACTGAAGAAGTGTATACTGTAAGTTCTTTGCCAACTGTTAAAAATGACTTGGGATTGGATAAATGCGAACAGGATCTCAGGAAAAGCTATGATGCATGTTACCAGAAATGACACTCAAGGTTAGAACTTAGAAGATTGAATAATAAATCACCTTCATGAGGGAAATGTTAAGCAACGAGGATAATATATAACACATGATCAGGGACACATAGAGAAACGTCTATGTTTGATCTTCCAGCATAATGTAACTGTAAAAAAATAAGATTCGGCCAGTCCTCTACACTTTTGTACGGTAACCAAGTAGTTTATACTCCCTCCGTTCTCAAATAATTGTTTTCGTTGATTTATAGTATTTAATCTATGATTTTTTTCCATGAATATTTAGACATTTAAAGTTAAATAATTCATGTGTATCATAATTTGCAACATACATTTTCTAAATTAATGTTTTGAACTTTTTTCACTATTTATCTTTATAAATATTTGTGTTAAATATTAAATCTTGAAACATGAAAGTCAAATGGGCCAATTATTTGGGTATGGAGGGATTATTTATGTGGAATAGTAGATAAATAATAAAAGTACTGGGGAGTATTTGTTTTTGTTTCAGGGTTGAGGTGCGATCAAGGAGAGTTTCAGTTAATAAAATTTTATATGAGCAGGCTCATCTTTTTCTATCTGGTAGTGTTTGTAGATCATGCATGTATTGCTGGCTTGTACAAGTGGTCATGATTTATGATAAATGTTACTCCATGTCTCCATGTTGAAATCTATGAAGTTCTACTCTCCATGGTCGGTGATGGAGTGTGGATCGATAAGGTTATCATCTGTGCAGTTAGTACACTGAATGGACGACAACACTTTTTCTAGATGGCTTTCTTATCTTTAGTGTTTCACTTGTTTTCCAGCACTTCGTCATGGAAGAGAATATGCTAGAGGTTGATTGCCCATGCGTGACACCAGAGGTTGTCCTAAAAGCATCTGGTCATGTTGATAAGTTTACTGACCTTATGGTAAAGGATGAGAAGACAGGGGATTGCTATAGAGCAGATCATTTGCTTAAAGACCACTGCAATGAAAAGCTTCAAAAAGACCTCAGCATCAGTTCTGAGAAGGCTGCTGAGCTCAAACATGTACTTGCAATACTGGATGATCTCTCTCCTGAACAGCTGGGTGCAAAGATCAAGGAGTATGGCATTAAATCCCCGGATAATAACCCTCTCTCTGATCCTTATCCGTTCAACCTGATGTTTCAGACATCAATAGGTCCATCTGGATTGAGCCCTGGGTATGTGCTTCCATATTGAATATTATGATGCTGTTCCCTTAAGCCTGGATGCAGTAGGGATGAAATTCTATTTAGCCTGCTGGTGCAAAAAATTCTGTCATGTGACTCGACTTATCTGAATTATTGAAGGCCTTTAGCTTCTGTATATGGCCTCATTGCATACTGCACATTGGAAACAATCTTCTGGAATGTTGAGCTTTATTGATTTTATTGCAGGTATTTGCGTCCTGAAACTGCACAAGGCATATTTGTGAACTTCAGAGATCTGTATTATTACAATGGGAGCAAACTCCCTTTTGCTGCTGCACAAATTGGCCAGGCATTTCGAAATGAGGTTTGTGATGTAACGTTGGAGACTAGGATATGGGCATTCTACTTGTTTATCTAAATAAATTTTGATGTTTCGCTGATCTAGCTCTACTGTCATAGTATACATTAATTGAATTCTCATTCTAAGTTTACTTTACCTCTGAATAATGTAGCTGAACAGTTTTTGATGCATTGCACTTGTGTTCAGATATCACCTCGTCAAGGTCTTCTTCGAGTGCGAGAATTTACACTTGCAGAAATTGAGCACTTTGTTGATCCGGAAGATAAATCTCACTCAAAATTTTCTGAAGTTGCAACCTTGGAGTTCCTGATGTTTCCAAGGGAGGAGCAGATGTCGGGTCAATCTGCGCGAAAAATTTGCCTTGGTGAAGCAGTTTCAAAGGTTTGTTCTGTTCAGGTCAACTCAGCCATTGTGATACAACCATGGACGCATGAAACTTGTGTTCCTTCCCTGGCTGTTTCAAATTGTAGAAGATTTTCTATCCATTCTGTTTCATCTATCCTTTCATTTTGCTGTCCTGATTGTTTTGGTAGTCTTATTTTTCAGGGGACTGTGAATAATGAAACACTTGGTTATTTCATTGGGAGGGTCTACCTATTTCTGACCCGGCTTGGTATAGATAAAGACCGCTTACGTTTTAGGCAGCATCTTGCAAATGAAATGGCTCACTATGCCGCAGATTGTTGGGATGCTGAGATCGAAAGCTCGTATGGTTGGATCGAGTGTGTTGGAATTGCTGATAGGTCTGCTTATGATTTGCGTGCACACTCGGTATTGATCCAATCTGTAGTCCTCATGTTTTAGTGCTGAAGTAGTGTTAGTTCCTACTTTCATGTGGTTTTATGTTGTTTTCATCTGAAGGAGAAAAGTGGTACCACTCTAGAGGCCCAAGAAAAATATTCAGAGCCAAGAGAAGTTGAGGTACACTTTCTAAAGTAGGCCCTTCTTTAGTTTAGTACGATCGTTTCATTGTTGATCATGGTGTTGTATAATTGACGCTGGTAAAGATTGCTACATTAATTTGAAAACTTATTTCAACCACTTATGTATATCCAGAAATTGGTCATTTCCCCTGTTAAGAAAGAAATCGGCCTTGCCTTCAAGAAGGACCAAAAGATGGTGCTTGAAGCTCTGGAGGTAACTGGCATTTCGGAAATCTGAATTCTTGTGGTTTGTATGCTTTTTTAAAGTTTCTTCTGTTTGCTGCCTTTGCTAATATTGGTAAAATTGCCATTCTGCTAGTCAATGAAAGAAAAGGAAGCTCTAGAGTTGAAAGCAACCTTGGAGGCCAAGGGCGAGGCTGAATTTCGTGTCTGCACTCTTGAAAAAAATGTGGTCATCATCAAGCAAACCATGGTTTCTATTTGTAAGAAGAAAACGAAAGAACACCAGAGAACTTTCACACCATCAGTGATTGAACCTTCATTTGGTATTGGGAGGATAATTTATTGTTTATACGAGCACTCGTTTTATACGAGACCGAGTAAAGATGGCGATGAACAGATGAATGTTTTCCGTTTCCCTCCTCTTGTGGCTCCTATCAAATGCACTGTATTTCCACTTGTTCAACAACCCAAGTATGAGGAGGTGGCCAAGCTTATCTCAAAGGCATTGACACATGCTGGAGTTTCACATAAGATAGATATTACAGGTAAACTTTGTGTGGAAGCTAACTCTGATATGCATGTTTAGGTTGTGTTCTAAAAAACCAATGAGAATCTGTCAAATCAATTTTTTTTTTCCAAACTTTTCTTCACAAGCTTCACATCAATTTAAAAAATTCTACTTTTCCCCAATTTTTTTACAAAAAGAATACACCCTTTACTCTTAGAGCTTAATCATGCCTGTGCAGATCTTCACACTTCATGGGACATTGATGGTTATTGCAATTGTTGGTCTATATGTGGTGAATAATCCTACACTGAACCCCTCTACTTTGTCCTGGTTATCGCAGGAACCTCAATTGGGAAAAGGTATGCAAGAACAGATGAGCTCGGTGTTCCGTTTGCGGTCACTGTGGATTCAACTTCATCAGTTACGATCCGCGAGAGGGATAGCAAGGATCAAATACGTGTGGATGTTGAAGAGGCGGTATCTGTTGTGAAGTCGGTCACGGATGGAGTGAGGACATGGGACGATGTCTGGGCGAGCTTCCCACATCATGCAACAGGTTCTGCAGATGAGTG
This sequence comes from Daphne laureola, assembly GCA_038382905.1. Classification (NCBI taxonomy): domain Eukaryota; kingdom Viridiplantae; phylum Streptophyta; class Magnoliopsida; order Malvales; family Thymelaeaceae; genus Daphne; species Daphne laureola. The sequence goes on from JBBYHH010453495.1 coordinate 19,646, forward strand.
AAAGGTTTGAACATTACAGAGCAGTCCGATTTTTGTTGACAGGAAAGTTGCATCCAGATTTGGACCATCTTACACTTCACTGAAATGTTTCTAAAAATTGAATCTTTGAAGTGTTTTAATTCAGTATGCATCAGAGATTACTAACAGAGTTTGATTTCTTTTTCTGAATCATCATGATAGTTACTTCAAAAAAAAAAAGTCAATGCTATAAAGGTTACTGTTGAATGTTATTGGTGTTTCTGACCTGCCGAACGCTCCAGTTGTTTATCTAGGTTAAAAGTTATAACGTTCATGGTAAAATGGAAAGCTTGAGTGATCTTTCTTCTTTCATAATCGATCTTCTGTAATTTTTTCCTTTCATCATCGTTGTATCCACAGTAACCTTCGATTAACAGATATTAGGTTCAAGAAGGGAAATATGTAAAACTAGGCTTAGAACTTTAATGCTTTTATCAAATTAGTCCTGAAACTTAGAATTTTTGCAAACAAGGCCTAAAACTTCTAGAAGTATACTTTTAGGTCTAAAACTCCTCAGAAGAGAATATTTCGTCCTCAAATTTTTAAACTTTTGTCTCTTTCACCCCAAAGTTCCAAAAAAAATTATTTTAATTCAGAAGTTAGTTCTTCTACAGTTTTTAAAACTTCTAAGCCCACATGATTTATATAGTGGTTTACAAAAAAATTTTGGTTGTCACCCAAGTCGCGTTTTCTCAATAAGACCCAAGGGGCGGTAAGGAGTAAAACTCGTTGACAGATAATAATTAAAATCTTGAAAACCAATTCTGTGAATCCATGACAAAAATATTTAAAGGCTTAATCAGAACTGCTTCTAAGAGAGATGAAGAAGAAGAATCTAAAGTAAGAGGAAGAATAAAAAATATTCAAGGAATAATTATTCGGGATATAGAAAAAGGTTTAGGAAACTGGAATATCCCAAAAGTTAACAAATTCGACGTCTATTAAAAGGAGATTTTCGAATTAAGAATAACATATTCCATCAAAACGGTAGAAATAACTGTCTTAATAATGGAAGATAATCATAAGTTTGAACTAATGTCCAAATACATGATAGAAGACCATCTCGATAATCACTATAACTATCTACATGTTGGATTAATTCAAATTGGTTTGAAATCATTAACCAGAAATGAGTTAAACACTTCCGTTGTTATTGCCTTAAGAGATCACATGCATAACAAATTTATTGATTCCCTCTTGGGAATGGTAGAATCGAGTATCTGTGATGATTCAATATACTTTAATTGTCATCCAAATTTCACAGTTTTCCTAAAAGATCCACATATCATGAAAGTCTTAACTGTAAATATTCTCACGTCTGGATTTGATATGATGCAAGGATCTATGAATTTAGCCATTGTATACAGAATATATTACAAGGTAATGACAACCCAAATAGAGTCAAAAAGTCTAGAATTCGATACAAAAAGAGAAACCCTTTTAATCAAAGCGAATGCTGAAAAAACTAATGTGGTTATCCCAAAACCAATAAAATGGAGCGATATCCGTTTACCCGACAAATGAATAATGCAAAATGAAAAACCGGTCAAACCACTAAGGACAACAGAAGTAGATAGAATTATAGAATATGAAAATGGAGAAGTTGAAATTAAATTTGGTAAAGATAGAATAACCAGAATAATCAATTTCTCAGAAAAACCCCCAAGAGTACCATCTCGGGCATCATGTTCACATATGCCAGAGGCAAATTATGAAAAATACATTAGAGGAGTAAGACAATCAACAGAACAAGTGTCTCATCTTGTATATAAAATAGATCCAGTCAAAGTAGAACCTGAGCAATCATCTAAATCTGTTGAAGATGATAGAGTTTGTTTTTTAGACTTTGAAATAAATATGTTAAGAGAACCGTTCAAGATAGACTATGAAGGTCTCAGAAATGAATTTGGGTCGATCGAAAATGCGACAAAAAGAAAATGGTTATCAGACAACTATACCAAACATGATAGAAAAGGAATACAAAATCTTTGGTATAAGAAAAATTGTCAGACTAGAACAAACCTAATATTCTTTGAATGGTTTTTCCCAACAATGGTTCTAAATGACAAAACAACTTTGTCTGCTTTAGAAGAAGCATGAAATACCTACAAGATTAAAGAAGGAGAGGAAATCAAAGAAATAAATACGACACATCCTCCCTCTAAGACAATTATCTTAGGAGAACAAGCAAATATCTCACCTTTTAAAACCGTTAACAAAGAGAATAGTTCTAAACAAGCAGAAACCAAGGATCTTCAATCTTTGATTGAACAGAATAATTATACAAATCTCTATCTACAGTCAATATGAAGACAAATGTGTAGGATAGAAGAAACTAAAAAAACTGAGCAGATCCTTAGTACTAAACCTAGTACTTCAAAATCCCCCAACAAACAAAAACCTAGTACTTCTAGGCCCCCCAGCCACCTTCCTTCTAGCCTTCCAACATTCAAATTAGGAAGAAGGAATGATAACGTTTCTCATAGGATGAAAGAATTAGTTGAACAAGTAGAAAAACTTATTATCAAAGAAGAAAAACAAAAGGGACCCGAACTTAATATCATTACGAAAAAACCCTTTCAAGAAGAAGACCAGTCCCCTCACAGAACCCCTGAGGTTAACAGGATTAAGATGGAAAAAGGAGGACCATGAAAGGTCTAGAATGTCTCACATCCATACACTAATAAACCATCTCTAGTAGATATCAAACACACCAATTATTGGCAACCTGATTCCTTTGCTGCCTACAGAGGAGATGAAATTAGGAAATGAAATATTGATGGCCTTTCATAATACCAAATATCCCATATAATTCACCACATGATTATGTATGGGATAGTTGTTAAAAATATGAGCAGAGAAACAACTGACCAGCAAATTGTAGAGATGATAATCTCAGGTTTTACTGGACAGTTAAGAAATTGGTGGGATAAGTGTCTTTCAGAACAAGCAAGACAAGAAGTAAGAAATGCTACAAAGCAAATAGAAGTTTCACAGGGAAATCAAATTATAAGAACTATAGAATCAGATGCAGTTAACACGCTAATATTAACAATCTACCTACATTTCATAGGAACAGGAGAAACTAAACAGAGATTAAACGGATAATTATTGCTTAACCTGAAATGTAAAACTCTTTCTGATCTAGAATAGTATAAAGATACTTTTTTATCAAGAGTTTATGAAAGAGAAGATTATATAATTCCACAATTTGGAAAGAAAAATTCATCCAAGGTCTACCAAGACACTTTGGACAATTGGTCGTTGACCATATAAGAGAAAAGAACCAAGGAAATTTAGACATAGAAAATTACAGTTATGGTCAAATATTTTCAGAAATAAAAGAAGTTGGCCTCAAATGTGCCATGAACTTAAATGAAAAAAGCAAGTCAAGAATGGAAGACTTGAGAAAAGAAGAAAAATAGTTGGCAAGAAGTAAATAAACCTCAAGTCTACAGTTTTAATGAAATATTAAAAAGAATAGACTATGATGTAATTGAAGATCTAAACAATTATGATCTTAAAGCAAAATTAAAGAACAAAGAGAAAGAAGAATTATTCGAAGTATTAAAAAAATTCAAAGAATTCGAAGAAGAACGAGCTGAAACTTCGTCACAAAATAAACCACTCCAGATCAATGAAATTAATTACATACAAAATTAGAGATACACAAGTCTGATCACACTGCGAGTAGAGAAACAATTTGAAATCACAACTGTCGCACTGATTGATTCAGGGGCAGATAAAAATGTGATTAAGCAATGATTAATTCCTTATAAATACTTAGAAAAAATATTTGGGTATATAACGGCAGCTAATAAACAAATAATACCAATGAGATTTAAATTGACTCATGCAGATGTTTGCAATGATGAAATTTGTATCTCACAACATTTCACAATGCTCGCCCAAATGAATCAAGATCTAATTTTGGGAACACTCTTTCTTAGTACCATAATGCCCTATAAAGTTGACAAGAATGGGTTGATTACCAAGAAATTAGGGAGAAAAATTACTTTTAAATTTGCAGAACCTCCCCGAACCAGTTTACTGGTAGAACTTAATACTAATTTAACCAATAAATAAGAAATATTAATGAGTCTTCACGAAGATATCAGACATAAAAATGATGAGGATAAAATAAAGACTCCAGAATTACAGAAACAGATTCAGATTTTTAAGGAAGTTTTGAATAAGAAAATCTGTGCGGATATCCCCAATACATTTTGGAAAAGAAAAAGACATATTGTCAATCTACCTTATGAGGTAGAATTTGAAGAGAAAAATATTTCTACCAAATCAAGAGTCATTCAAATGAATGAATAGTTCATTGCAAGAAAGAAACACATCAATTTTCTACTTGAAAATATATCTCTCTGCTTCTCTAAGTTCATGTGTTGAACGTTTTTTTATTCAGAAAATCAGTCTAAATATTATTCCAGTTCATAGTTTGCTTTTGATTTGGTGTGTACGAGTGTAGCTGTTGAAAATTTGGTGTGTTCGTGTGTGCATCCAGCAGTATTTGTTTGCATTTCAATTGTTATGAGTATCTGGTACTTATCAGATTATTGTAAGTTTGAATTTTAATGTTATAATATTAATTGTGTGTTGTTATCATTTCATAATTTTAATATATCAATCCGTGTGCTTTTATAATTATTACTTGGACCAAAATTTGGTATCAGAGCCATATTTAACTATTAATCTAGCTTATAAGAACCTTTAGTACTACATGGTATAAGCTGAACTTGCTCAAGGACCTAAAAAGGAATTAAACCCCTTCATAGACTTTCTCTCGTAGATTCCTAAAAACCTTTAGGCCTAATTTCTAACTCTCTTTAAAAATTATAGGTTGAGTTCTCTACGTTTAGAAAAGAATTAGACCTCTACTTACAATTTAATAAAACTTAAGACCTAAAACTCGAAAACAGCAAAAACGTTAGACCTAAAATAGATATTAATTCCGAATAGAGAGAGTAGTATAGATTAAAGAAGTAAGTTAAAATGTTAAATTGGAAGGAAGAGAGATTAGGACTTTATAAAGGGCCATGGCCTTTGCTTTCATAAAGTTCACCAAACTGCAATTTCCGATACTTTCCCTACGACCGCGATCAACTGCCAAAAGTACCACCCCGCAAAAGCTACTCTCTGTAACGCCACGCCCCACCCAGCTGGTTGACGTGGACCCATCTTAATGGTCCAACCTCCAAAATATCGTCCCTCCAAAATCGCCTTCACATTATCCACCAATCACTCTACGCCACGTCACTCACACTACCATACCCATCCCTCACCGGAGAAAAAAGACGTTTGGCCATATAAGCGAATTTCATTTAGCGTACAAATGCCACTATAGTTTGCAAATTTTTTATATTTATCACTAAACTTCATTTTTAAGCGAAATTGTCATCTATATTTGGAAACTGGATAAAATTGTCACTATTGAATTGATGGTGCCATCTAGTGCTAATTTTTAATACTTGGCAAGAGCTTGTTTTTTTTACATGGATTTAGTGTAAAAACCGAAGGATATTGAGGTCATTTTACTCCTTAAGTGACTAGAAGCACTAATAGGGGTGTAAAACGAATTGAGTCATTCGCGAGTCAGTTCGAACTCGAGCTCGAATCATATTAAATGAGTCGAGTTTCACGAGAGCCACGAACCCGAACTCGAGCTGAAATTTTGATTCGAGTAGTAAAATGAGCCGAGCTCGAACCTTTAAGGATCGGCCCGAGTCAACTCGCGAGCCAATTCGAGTTAGGAGTATAAAACAAACCGAGCCATTCACGAGTCATTTCGAGCTCGAACAGTCGAATCACGTTAAACGAGCCGAGCTTCACGAGCCATAAACCTTAGGAAGAGAAAGACTTTGGGATAATTTACAACTTAGTTCTTTTTTTTTCTTTTCTATTTTAAGTAATTAAATACTTAAGTTTTTCGAATTCACGAACTATCGAGCCAAACTCGAACATTAGACGAGCCGAGCTCGCGTCGTTTTTCGAACTCGGCTTGAACAAACTCGAACTCGAGTCGACTCTCACGAACTCGAACTCGAGCTCGAACTAGTGATGTTCGGACTCGGTTCGACTCGTTTAAACCCCTAAGCACTATTGAAGAAGGATGTTTCACTTTCTTGATCGGTTGTCTTTGGGGTTTTTGGAATCATCACCTTTCAAGCACTGAGATTGCTCTATCCAGGTCAAATTGAGAAACGAAACTTACCTAGATGAGATTGGTGGTCACATTGAAGCGTAGCCCACGATCGGTCGCCATTGTCGGTAATTTTTTCGAGGCAAATAGAGCAGGAGATTGAACCCTTTTGTTATTACCTCAATACCCTTCAGATTTTAGAGTCAAATATATGTCAACAAACCCACTCTTGCCACATATTAAAAATTAGCATGAGATGACACCATTAAGTCAACAATGATAATTTTAACCGAGATTCGAAACATAGATGACACTTCAGTTTAAAAATGAAGTTCAGTGGTAAATATATAAATTTTGCAAACTTTAGTGACGTTTGTTCCCTTTATCCCTAAGTGAAATAGATCACCACCTTTTCTCTCTCTTCTCAGTGGGTGGTACTCGACATAATCATCACCGTCCCGTCACTCTAGAATCTCGGTTTCATACCAGGTCAGTAACTTATTAGCCTTTAAAAAGGCCGGGGGGCTCTGGTTTCTCTGTTTGTAGACGTTCCATCGACGAAGAGTTTCATGACGGCGGAGTCAGAAGAAGCCCCGCCGTTGGATACGGTTCCGGTGCCGGCCAGTGGTGGTGAGATGAACTCCGGAGTACGGAAGGTGAGCCTTAGGGCGGAGATCGACACGTCGCCGCCGTTCGGGTCGGTCAAGGAGGCCGTTGACCGGTTCGGAGGTAGCGGCCCTTGGGTGCCCTTCTACAAGTTAGCGGTACGTAAAATTGCTGCTTACCAATTTTATGATGAGTACTTTTTTTCCAGTTCAATCTAATTAGTCACTTGGAGATTTAATTAGCCACTTAAACTACGAGTTAAAGCTACCCTTTTCTTTTATACTTACTGATAAATACTAGTTTACTTCCTCTGTTTCTTAAGTAATTCCCTGTAGTGCATTTTATAAAAGAAAAATGAGAATAGGTATGAGATGGGAAGTGATATGAACATGCTTAGGCTCAGTGTGATCACTAAATTGGTAAAATAGAGAGATATTTAGGGATCTATTTAGTGAGATTTAGCGTCTACCCATAACAAAACTCACTTCATAATTCATTTCAAATTGTTTCTCTCCTTAAATTTTCCGAAATCAGAGAAATTTAGGATCTTTTTAGTTATGAAGATTTTTCATTTCAAGTTTTCTTTATAAATAATTGTGATATATAATTAGTTATCAAAGAAAAAAAACTTTAAAAAACTCAAGTGTTAAAATAGAAAATTGTATTTTAAAATTCTCTATTTTAATATTAGAGTTTTTCAGACATTTGAAAACAAAGTTTTCTTTTATTAATAATTAGTTATAATACATCCCAAATATTTATAAAAGAAACTTGAAATATAAATTTTGGAAAATTTTCAAACTAAAGATACCTTTAACATTTGTAGACATGAATAGGCTTCTACTAGCTAGGAATTAAAATTGAATGAAAAACTTGAATCCAACTTGATTAAAAGCTTTTTCGTAGTTTGTTGGAGGTTTGGACTAGTTATCAAGTAAAATTTAAACAAAATAAAGCTCGAATATCCAATTGCTCACTCGACTTTGTGTTAACATTTTTCATTAAATAAATGGAAAAAAAGTTGAAGCTCGATTTAAAAATTATAACTACTTGTTTATAACTCGAGCTAAATTTAATAAAGTTTCAAACTCATACATATTTCAAGCGAACATCAATAGTATATGGACAATATTTCCCTTCAACCTAAATTAGAGAAAAATCATCTATTTATATACGATGATGTTATTAAGTTTTCATTTTACTTTTGTGTTGCATGCAGCATGAGATAGGCGAAATTGACCTAAAGAAAGTGGAGGAGCAAGCGACGGCGCTGGAGAAGGACTTAATAGTCAAAGAACTGGAAACTCTAGACATTTTAGAAGACCTAAACACAACCAAGAGAATAGTTGAAGAACTCAAGAGGCAGCTCAAAGATGAAGCTTTCAGATCCATGAAACAACAGATGATGAACAATAATGAACACCAGGAGAACTGTTCGGATTTGATCCTGATGGAGCTGAAGCAAGCAAAATTGAACCTTGGCCGGACGATACAGGAGCTCGGAGCTATCCAGAGCTCTGTCGAGAACTTGAACAAGAAGATGAAGATGGAGAAGGATTTGTTGGGGAAGATTCTCGAGAACAAGGAAGGAAATGGTGGGGATTTAGAAATGAAGATTAAGATGGTGGATTCTGGGGAGAAAAAACAGAGTATAATAATCCCCTGTTTAAGAACAGCTGAGATGAGGCTGATGGCGGCGAAGAAGATGGAGGAAGCGGCTAGAGCCGCGGAAGCGGTTGCGATCGCGGAGATCAAATCATTATCAGCAGGTAATGCTGAAGAGTTTTACGGGTTCTTCGTTCCGGAGCCGGAGAATTCACCGTCAACACCGCGGATTCCAATGCAGAAATACACAGAACCACCATTTTCGATCTCGAAGAAGCTTCAAGAAGCGACCCAGGAAATGAAACAGAGCAAGATGGCTCTGGAAGAAGCACTAAGCAAAATGGAACTCGCAAGCAAGAAACAAATCGCAGCCGAAGAAGCGTTCCGGCGGTTGATGCCGGAGCAGCAACAACCCCTGAATCCTCCTCATCGATCTCCACTGCATTCTCTGATGAACCCAGTTCCGGTGACGACGAACGAGGGAAGGCCGAGTTTAAAGCCGCAAGTTTCGATGAGAGATGTTCTGAGTAGAAAACAGGTGACGCCGGAGGAATGTGTGGTTAAGAGACAGAGTGAAGTTGCAGAGAAGGGAATTCGGCAGAAAACAGCTTTGAGTCAAATGCTTCATCAGGTGAGATCAGAAGACGCGGCGGCCGCCGTTGTTGTTGAGGAACAGAGACCGCCGCCGTTGTATCCGCCGAGGAGAAGGTTTGGTTTCATTCATATAGCGCTTCCAATGGTGAAACAGAGCAAGAAGAAAACTCAAGTCCTGAATTGATGAAATGGAGATTATAAGAGATTTGTTTCGGTAAATAAAACCTGTGCGTAGTATAATATCAACAATTGATTTTGTTTTTTCTTTGAATGATTTGTTTGTATTGTTGTGGGGTGTGATTGATTGAATTTACGAGTTTCGGATTGTCTTAGGAGCTATTACTGTTTCAGTAAGTTTAAAAGTTGGAGTATTTTACATTTTACTTCAGACACCCTTTATCTCATATTAATTAATTAATATGTTTAACTTAATACATTGATTAAGTATGTAGAAGATTTAAGGGTACAATGTAAAATAGACTGCATATAAGGCAGAATAGTATTTGAACTATCCAAAAAAGATTAAGGCCACGTATGGCTCTTACTCACTGGAACAAAAACAGTTATGGACATGTGAAGTCTCGCATCAGCCATCTGCAGCAGCTCCTCACGTATCTAACTAACCAGGCCCTGTCGGATGAAATTTACCAACAAATACAGGGCACGAAAAGAGAAATAAATGAATGGATGCATCGGGAGGAAGTGTTGTGCCGATAACGATCAAGAGTACAGTGGTTGCAAGAGGACCGGAACACCAAATACTTCCATTCTTGCGCTTCAACTAGGAGGAAGATAAATTTGATTGATAAAATAAAAAATTCAGCTGGACAATGGGTTGAAGGTGAGCGACAGACTGCTCATGGCAAAGGAGTATTTTCTTGATCTTTTTTCTGCACATAATCGGCCAGCAGAGGACGCTTTCAGCCCAATTTCCGTTTGCACCATCAGTGATGCTATGCGAATGGACTTGGCAGGAGATACACAGAGAGAAATTTCAGATGCTCTTTTCAGCATGTATCCAACCAAGGCACGGAGACCAAATGGTATGCCAGCACTATTTTATCAAAAACTTTGGCGGCAGGTAAAGGTGGATGTTGTGGGATTTTGCTTAAAAGTGCTAAATGAAAGGTCATCGGTACATGAAATTAATCAGACCAATATTGTATTAATCCCGAAAGTCCAGAATCCACAATGTATGAAACAGTTCTGACCCATTAGCTTCTGTAATGTTCTGTATAAAATGATTTCTAAAGTGGTGGCTAACAGAATCAAAGTGGCACTCCCAGTGGTCAATGCAGAAGAACAAAGCGCGTTTCATTGGTGAGCGATTAATTACTGATAATATCCTTGTTGCCTACTGATGATTGTCATATATTTATACGTTTTTGTCTCCATACACATGCTTTTATTGAAGTTTGTTAGTACTTAGTGTGGGCGCATGTTTGTTTTTCAGGAAATCCATATTAGTGGGAAAAAGGGAGAAATCTGGCGGAGGAACGCATGGAAAAGCAAAAAGAGGGGATCCAATTGAAAAA
>JBBYHH010453496.1:0-19867 GCA_038382905.1 Daphne laureola
ATATATATATATATATATATATATATATATATAAACGTATAAAAACAATAATAATTGAAAATAACTAATTTAAATGCATTAAAAATATAATAATATCCAGAATTCAAAAAGTTTTCAATAAATATTATAATTTTGATAAACATAAACTGCTCATCAGTCCTCTAAATCATCGACATCGCCATCATCCTCGTCTGCGCCCTCCTTACCCTCGCCCTCCTCCTCCTCGTCCTCACCCTCCTCCTCCTCCCCATCGTCCTCACCCTGCTCGTCCTCTCCGTGTACATGAATCGAATCCGGACGAGTCGTCCAGGCATCTGGTCGTCTCGGGATCTGAAAATGCATAGACTGTGAAGAGGATCCTTGGGTCGACCGGAACTGCAATGCATGCTCTCGGCGGTCACTCTCCAACGCACCGTACAAATGATCAAGGTTGAGGAGATCGATGAAGGTCATTCCTGCGGTGTACTGATAGTCAAAGCCGACACCGAGACTAAGTTTGAGACCACTGTTTTGCTGAGGCTGGGACTGCGATGGAGGCTGAGGCACATAATATGCAGACAGAGTCGGTGTAGGAGCCAAAAATGTCTGGAACTGAGGCTGAGATGTTGGCATAAAATCAGAGAAGTGAAAGTCCGGGAAAGTAGTAGCATGCGTCTGGATCGGAGTCTGAAACTGAGACTGAGATGTCTCCGGATGCACATATGATGAGGAGGAGGCTGCGAGCGTCCGTGGAACATCCTCGGGACGAATAACTTTATTCGCCACCATTGTGTTCCACATGGTGCTCACTGTGGACTCCAACTGAGTAATGATTTTTCGTTGCTCTTGAAGTTGTTGTTGTGTCTTCGTGTCATGCTATAGATGAAGTTAAATAGATTAATATACTACCTGGTATAATAAGGAACGTGACAAAATCCTAACGAAATATACTGAAGCGCGAACAACATAGAGATCCAAAAGTCATCCTATTTATTGATTGTGTTTTTATAAACTATCCAACCTGGACAATCCATAAATACCCAGTAGAAGAGATCTTTTACAATAATATTTCCGAATGTAACTTCGAAATACTTTGTATAACATAGATCTATCTTCTAAAGAGTATTAACAGACATGAACTATGGTTCAACTAAGTAAAAAACTGAACATTGCAATAATTGATTCACCAAAGAAAAATATAAAAAAATAAAATCTAAGAAAATAAGAGATAAATTTTTGTATACCTAAATTAGTGTCCTCTTATTTGTTGTTAAGGCTCACTTCAGTGAGGACTTGGAAATTTATTTCCAGAAAACTTTTAAATTAAAAAACACAACTTTTAATCATTGAGTTTTGATGTGTATGAAAAAAAGGTTCAAAAGTGATTTATTTTACAAAGAATGCCATTTAGGGAGAATTTTATACATATAAAAGTCTAGGGTAAAAAAGTCAAATTACCCACTTTATTCATGTGTCCCTCCCGTTCATTTACTCGATCAATGTGAAAAGAGTCTGGAATTTTTTTTCCAAGTGTTTGCTGAACTGAGCCTAAATAGCTTTTCTGTTTGAGAAAATAAAGATGTTGAAGTTGAGGTTGAAGATGAAGAACTTGAAGCTTTTCTCCTCTGCCAAACGTTTTTTCTCCAAGTATTGGAAGAAATGGTGATCTGAATACAGATCTCGTATTTGAATTGGATTGGATCTGAAGGTTAGGTGATGAGCTCGTGCATATAGTAAATCACACATTCTACGAGGTTAAATGACGGTTCGAACCGTAAATAATCCGTCACACATATTAGAAACAATCTATAACGGCTGTATTGGTCATTTTTCCGTCATACTGTTTTAAGGGTGGAACTATACATGACCACGCCGTCATACATTTTATGACGGCCCAAGCCGTCATTTTCCAGTAAAAAAACTAAGCTCAATTACGTAATAAAAATAGAAAAAATAAATAAATTTTTTATCTAACAATACCCTAGTCATAATAGCTTTAATTATTTAGCTCTTCAAATTTAATAACGAAGAGAGAGATTTTATTACTAGCCATATAATAAATATGCTGATTTTAAATCAATAATAAATGCTATTAACTATAATAACTAGTATTATTGTAATAACAATATTAAACTCATTAACTAATATAATTTTTGTTTTTATCATTTTAATTATAATTTAATTAGCATGGTTGTAGATGATGTGACTTCTCAAATTTAAAATTTGTAGCAATCTTTCCATATAATTTGAACAATCAGTTTTGTCATTATTGTGGCAGGTCAGGTAGACAATGAAGGGGCAAACTGGAACCCACCTCCAATTAGTTATTTGCACCAATAATTCAAGTTGGGAAATGCATATCTGTTCTTCTTAATTTCCCCCTTGTCTAGAGAAACACTGTGAAGGTTGAATAGCACGACAGTTGATCAAGCATGAAGTTCCTGTTATGGAGCATTTTTCATGTTATGCTGCCTGTTCTGGTAGTACACTTTAATTTCAAACTTAGCTAACTACTAGCTAGCTGTAATAATTAAACAATTCATATATATCCTTGTGCTAATTAATGGATACGTCAAGTACTGCAGGGCTCCAAATTACTGACGGGTGCAGTTTCAAATACCAATATCTTGAGACTACATAGTATGGACCCATCATCAGCCGCTATGGACCCTCAACTGATGGTGTTTTTCACCATGAATGATCTGGAGAACGGGAAGAACCTGCTCTTCTATTTTCCAGACAAAATCCTCTCAGATCATGCAAGGTTTCTCCCCAAAGAAGAAGCGGATTCGATTCCTTTCTCACTAGACGACCTCCCCAAAATCCTGCAACGCTTCTCTTTCTCAAGAACCTCCCCACAAGGCATAGCAATAGAAGACGCTCTCACACAGTGCGGGAGGAGCCCCATCGGTGGAGAGACCAAAATCTGTGCCACTTCATTGGAATCAATGTTGGACTACGTACGTGGAGTCTTCGGATTGGGCGAAGAATTCGAAACCCTCACAACCAAATACCTCACGGCAGGGAAACTGAAAACTCTGCAGAACTACACAGTATCAGGAGAGGCCAGAGAGGTAGCGGCTCCTAAGATGGTGGCCTGTCATATGTTGCCTTACCCTTATGCAATGTTCTACTGCCATAGCCAGGTGAGCGTGAATAGAGTGTTGAAGGTGGATTTGGTGGGTGAAAATGGAGATATGGTGGATGCTGTAGCTGTGTGTCACATGGATACCTCTCAATGGAGCCATAAACATGCGTCGTTTCAGGTCTTGGGGATTAAGCCTGGCGCTTCTCATGTCTGCCATGTTTTCCCACCTGATAACATGGTTTTTGTTCCTGCTGCTAATTAGCAAATTAATTATGAAGTAATAATACTACTAATAAAGTACGTACTATTCATGTTAAGCATTGGAGATCGATGACTAGGTCTCTAGCTAGTTTTATGATAATTTCTATGCTGCATGCTCCGTTGAACTTGAACCTCCTGCTCCAAGAATATCTATAGAAAATCTTGAAGGTACTCATCTCATAGTTTACACTTCCCACTTTTACTTGTAATCCTCCCATGTGTAGGCCTTATGGTTTTTACTAAATAAAAAAGTAACTATCTCTACTTCATTATTACCTCACATTCGTACAAAGTCCTTGAAACTAACAAAAAAAAAAACAGGCTCAATTTGTATTAGAGCCATTTGATCTGTACAAGTTTATTCTATACAAATAAAAGCTACCACTCGCTTGAAACCAAATTGTTACCGAAACCTGAATGACTCAGTTTTGAATGACACATTTTAGTAATTAGATGTAAGATGTACCAATTATATTTTGAATCAAATTGGAGGACTCATTTTAGAAAACTAATGTAAATATGAATTGTAATGTAATTTTTGGAAGATTGTTTTTTTTTTTTTACATCCTATAGGCCCGAAAGTACTTAAACCCCGTTGAAGCTCGAGTTTGACCCACAAGCTTTTTGAGCCCAAATCTACTATCCACCTCAAGCATGGCCGGCCGGAAAGAGTTTAAGTCAAGCTCAGGTACCTGAAAAAGTTCTAAACAGTTCTGCTGACGGCGTACGCTTAACGTTAATGCAAAATCCAGATAAAGGCCGGACAGACTCAGACTGTCGTCTCTCGTCTTCCTGATGGAGCTATCGCCGGTGCTCTGGTCCCTGCCACACGGCGGTGCCTTCATCGGTGCCTCAGTCTCTTCGTTCTTTCCGGCGGTTACAGTCTCAAATTGCTGTCACTTCTCCGCAAGAGCCGTTTCGCGAGAAGCTAAAGCCGAGCCACCACCTACATCTACTTCTACTTTCGTTCCCAAGTGGCGTTACTCGAAGTCTTTCTTAGCCAGGAAATCTGCTCTTGCTGAAGTTCAAGAGTCCTCCGATTTAAATTCTTCTCTCGAAAGGTCCATTACTGATTTTATGCGTATATTTTAAATTATACTATGACTGAGTAGCTTGTAGCAATTGCTGGTTTCGCGACTTATCTGCATTGGATAAGAGCTGCGGTTCCCCTTTTGTTAAATTAGATTGACTTATCACTTTGAGCTAAAGGTTCACTTAGTCTGGAATTTGGATGATAACTCGAACGTAGTTCGTGCTCTAAGCTTTCGCCATATGCTGTTGATGTTGAAGATATGGCAATTATCACAATAGGCTAGGTCTGAGTTATATCTAATGTGCTGAAGTCTTGCCTGGTCTTACAGTTTCTTTTTCTGTTTGAACGAAGTTTCAACTCTTCGTTCCCCGTTGTGGGTGAATGGTTTATATGGTATGATTCTGAGATGGTAATTAGCGGCATTTGGTCCTTGCAGGCATATAATTATTGATCCTAGGAGTACAGGCAGTATAATTCTGTCTGCAGGAGTTTCCTAAGATCACTAAATTGTTATTGTTCGAGGTTCCTGAATCTCAGATAATACGTTTTTAACTAACAGGTCTAGCTTTTTTACGGAGTGATTTTGATGACACTGGTGTATAGCATCACAGCTTTTTCCAGCAATCTGTTTTATCAGTTCTTTTATTAAAGCAATTGTTCTCAAACCTCTCAGTTTTCATTTCTTTTTATTTATCTGTTTTCAGGGTAGGGGGAATTTTGAAGGTCCAAGACCTGAATGTTCTCATCAGGCATTTTGGGAAGCTAGAGAGATGGCAGGATCTTTCTCAGGTTCTATAACTTTGAATCGCTATCCTCTACTTTGTTGTTTTTAATGTTGGATTACTCTCCTCTTTGGTAAATATGCCTAGTCAAGTCAGGAGGGATTTCAGGGTGATATTATTGAAACTGAAAGTATAGTCATACAAATCAAAAAGATAACTGTAATATCACCAGGCCTCTGCATAATTTTGTTGAAGTTCCTGGTTTATTGAGGGCTCATAGAAGAGAATGCTTCTGATTTTTCTTTCTTTCTTCTGGAGGCCCCTGAAAACTGTCATTTCTCAGTTCTGCTCATTTACTACCATGCACAGTAAACCAAGCAGTCAAATTATCAAGTACTCGTAAGATGCGATTATGTTATCACAAAAAGGGGAAAAGGAGAAGGAAAACAGAGGATGTTGTTATCTTGAAGAAGTATTAATGCATATATTTAGCATGAACTGTAAGCTTTTGGAAAAGTTGTGTCCCAGTGCATCATTTGTGTTGCAACCTTACATAGAAAACAACCACTGAGTTATCAAATGGTTTGTGTTGGATCTTTGGCATTGTGAAGATTTGTGATAGGTTATATGTCTAATTTATATTTAAAGAAGGATATATTAGCTTTATAATTTATGCTGAAAAGTGTTATTATGTGAATGCATTGTTATATGTTTTCTACAGAGCTGTTCTATTATATGTTCTCCTCTTTGGGACCTATGCAGCTGTTTGATTGGATGCAACAATATGGAAAGACGAATATCTCTTCTTATAGCAATTACATGAAGTTCATGGGCAAGCATCTCAGTCCTGTAAAGGCTCTGGATATTTACCATACTATTCCAGATGAATCGACCAGAGTTAATACTTTCATCTGTAATTCTATTCTTAGTTGTTTGGTGAAGAATGGGAAATTTGAAAGCAGCATCAAGATGTTTGATGAGATGAAGCGGGATGGCCTTGTGCCAGATGTTGTTACTTATAACACGGTATTTACATTTTGTCTTCACTGTCCTTCCCGTTAAACATGTCTGTGGAACATCTTAGAATTTTTTTTTTTTTGGTAGCATCATGGTATTTAAGATTCTGGGAACAGGCATAAGTATCCTTTTCTATTTCTCTGTTACATTGGCAGGCATTCAGTCTTGTTAGGTTTACACTTCTTTCTTTTCCTGGACTGCAATCTCAGTAACATTCTTTCTCCTCCTCTTCCCGAGCATTTTGGATTTAAGATGTTCCTGAAACTAGTTTCCGTTCAAAGCTGCTAATGTTATGGCAGCTCAGGATCACACTTCCTTTCAGTACATGTTCCTTGCCACCTACCTCGTCAAGCTTAATGCGGTCAGCCTTGCTCTTCTTAGCTGCTTTCAGGTTGCATAAAAGTAAAAAATGGTTATTCGAAGGCATTAGAGTTGATGAAAGAGCTGAAATATCATGACATACAAATGGACAGTGTTATGTATGGCACTCTCCTGGCTATTTGTGCTTCAAGCAATCTTTGTATGGAAGCACAGAGCTACTTCGATCAGATGAGGGCAGAGGGCCATACACCTAATGTATACCACTACAGTGCTTTACTCAACGCTTATTCTTCAGATGGAAACTACAAGAGGGCAGATGAGTTGGTGCAAGAAATGAAGTCGTTAGGGTTAGTACTGAACAAGGTTTGTTTTCTTTCTCATTCATCATCTTTGTATCTTCTAAATAAATTGGTGTCCAGCAGTATCATATACTCATGCTTCTACATTGAGGTTCTATGATTGGTTCGAAACAAACCTGTTCCCTTGAGCATGAGGTTACATCAACCAGAGCATAGCTGTTTTCAGCATGAGGCTTGTGAGGTCCATATTATGTAGATGCTGGTAGGGGTTTCTGAATTGTTGCAGGCATCTGGATAAAAACTTTTCTTAATATTACTGCTCTTACGCTTTTCCTTTAAGGATTAGAGGGAGTGTATGTAACATAAGACGCCATATTAGAATCAGCTTTACGTGTATACTTAATGTTACCTAAGCACAATATGGTGTTTCATCTGGGAATGTTGTTGACAGCTATTAGTCATCTGCCCCTTCACCAGACACAAGATTTGGTGATTATGTTCTCTTCTTCACGCTCCTGATGTTTTTCTCATCTTTTGCAGCTCATCTGTTTAGGTTTTCATTTTAAATTATTTATTAGCTGCCACTGTTGTCAAAGTGCTGAAATGGAATGTACGTAAGATAGTATTAGCATTTTTAGTGGGAAAATTGATGCATTGTTTTCATGATTTAGGCTCATGACTATAACTTCCATTCTGAGATTATGTTCAATAACTTTTCATTTCCATGATATAATCGAAATTGATTACTTGAATTCTGAAAACACTTCAGGTTACATTGACAACATTGCTGAAAGTTTATGTTAGAGGTGGCCTGTTTGAAAAATCAAAAGCACTGCTAGCTGAACTGGAAGCTTTGGGGTATGCTGAAGACGAGGTACTAAATTAACTTTAAGTGGCACTTTTTGCCCTTTCCTCTGATCGAAGATGGTAGGAGAACCTTTCTTGTGTTTTGGAAGCGCTTGCTAATCGCAACAGATAAATGGTTGGGAAACATTATTATTGCAAACATGAATTAGAGGCTTCTTTTCTTGGATTGCAGCCTAATTCGATACTGATTATCATTATTGTAACACAGGAATCTAGTGGTGTTAGAACTTAACTTTTTTTTTTTGGCATATAACTTCTTGAAGGAGAACATTAATGTCTATCGTTTATGAACTATTTTCCTACACTCATCCTATAAGAGAAAAAATCAACGGAAGATGTTTTTTTAGAAGAAATGTTTAATGGTGTTTAGGAACCCCTTAAAGCATAGGATTTCAATTGATATGAGATTATGACAAATAATCTATTATGAAGAAATAAACTATTAAAAAACATATATTTCCTGAAAAGCATCAATTGGATAATTAACTTTTTTTCCTTACACTTCCTATGTACTATGTAGCTTGAGGAGCCTGAATAAGAAAAAAAAGCTATTAAAGCTTCTGGTGCATAATCCCTATATTTGTTTTTATCAGTTGATGTTAAATGGTTGGGTTTAGCAGCTTCTTTCCTTTGGTGGTCCTTTGTGGCTAATTAGAAAAGTTTATCCAGAACAATAATGCTGAAACCATCTTGTAGATGCCATACTGTTTGTTGATGGATAGTCTGTCAAAAGCTGGTCATATAGATGAGGCAAGGACAATTTTTGATAAAGTGCAAAAATCCGGTGTAAGGTCTGGTGAGTCTCTGCAAATTATGTTTTTTAACCAGCTATTCATCTCTTTAGATTATACTATGTGATTTGTTAGTATCTGTAGAAATGCTTATGTACTAGCATTAACTCTTACAGATGAAAGTATCATGATTTAAGCTCACAATTAGTTTCAAGCTGTTCTGAAAAATAAACTGGTATAATTTAAGCTTAACTTAGAGTGGATGCACTCTTTACGGTTTTAATATGAGTTTCCTTCTCATCCGACTCTGAAGGGTCAAATGTTCAGTCATGTATTCGATGCTTTCATTAGATGCTTCACTTTTTTTTCCTGTTGAACATAGCTTGAGCATTAGGTTAGGAAACCGGAATGCTCTGCTCAAGTGTACTTTCTACAGTTATTGCTGCTAGATTGATTGTCAAACCGAGTCATTGTTGTTCTAAACAACCTTATTAACTGGGGTTCAAATGTATGATGTGTTTTAACTTTACATGTTTATCCTATTGTTGTTTACCCTGTGTTATTTGGATTGATTTCTGTTTGGCAGATGGCTATTCTCACAGTATCATGATTGCTGCCTTTTGCCGTGCTGGACTCTTTGAAGATGCAAAGAACTTGGCCCAAGATTTTGAAGTCAAATATACAAAATATGATGTGGTTTTGCTGAATACAATGCTTTGTGCCTACTGCAGAGCAGGTGAAATGCAGAATGTAATGAAAATTATGAAAAAAATGGATGATCTATTAATAGATCCTGATCACAATACGTATCATATCTTGATCAAGTATTTCTGCAAAGAGAAAGAATACCTGCTTGCTTACCATACAATGAAAGACCTGCACAGCAAAGGCCACAAACTAGAAGAGGTTCGGAATTTTTTAATGAATCACATCTTTCAGTAATATGATGGTTCACTGCCCATCATCTTCTTGTTCAACTTCATCATTGTCGTCATCATACTGCACTCAGTCCCAACCATGTTTAGGTGGCTGACATGAAGTTTATACTGTCATTTAACTGTTGAAAGTTAACACTAAGTTCATACAAGAATTATACTCTCTCCATCTGCCATTAATTGTTGGATTTGTTTTGACATGGGGATAGATCGTACATGTTTACCCAATTTTCTGCTTAGTTTCCGCTTAGTGGAATGATGATTGGGTTGATTGTTTGTGGGATTCATTTATGGGAAGGGAATTGGGAAAGATATTTGGCGTATTTAAGTAGCTTTAAAAAGTTTCCTTCAAGGTAACAAAACATTTTTCTGTTGACAACTCAAAATTGAAAGTGGACAATTATTCACCGAGGGAGGGAGTGAGATAAGAGAAGATAAAATTAGAAACTACTATTAAACCAGACTTTTCCAGGACAAGAATGTAGATGAAGCTAACAGATTGGAGGCTGGCTATGACTATTTTTCTAATGGATATGTGGTCCACTTGGTTTTTAGCTTAAAGGCCTGCCGGCATCGTTTCTGTAACTTACAGAGCTGTGCTGTTTACAGGAACTTTGCTCCTTGTTAGTTCTTCACCTTGGAAAACTTAAAGCTTATTCCGAAGCATTTTCTGTTTATAATATGCTGAAGTACAGCAAAAGAAACATATGCAAGGCTCTTCATGAGAAGATTCTACGTATTCTGGTAGCTGGGAGGCTTCTCAAAGATGCCTATATTGTGGTGAAGGTTGGTGTTGTAAATGGAAGTTTTAGCTTCTTTGGGTTCTTTCCGATTCTCCCATTACCACGTTTTAATTGCAGGATAATGCAGATTCAATCTCCAAGCCCGCTATAAAGAAATTCATCATCGCATTTGTGAAGTTTGGAAATATCAACTTAATCAATGATGTTCTTAAGGTTATCCATGGTTCAGGCTACAAGATTGATCAGGTAGAGGATATGTTACCAAATGAATTCAGTTTTCAGTTCCAACTAAGAAACTAGCGGGGCACTCTTTGTCAAAATGAAATGCAGTGCTTGGTGCTGTGTCCTTAACTCAAGAAATGGGTATGGACTTGATAATAAAATACTCCCTCTATTTTATGAAGAAAGAGGGAACAACTAGCATGGGATGGGGGGAATATTTAATTGGAGCTCCAGAACTGTTTCATCCTGTTTAATGAAACCCTTACTCCAGATGACTAGTAATTAGAGGATGTTGTATCTGAAATTAAATTTAATACATACATTGTGGCTAGGGTTGTTTCACCCCCATATTTCTGCTGGGTGCATATCACGTCGATTCAGAAACATTCAGATGCTATATATGTACACATCATGATAAGCAGTCTGTTCTATTAGCATATTAATGTTTAAGGTAAACATGGATAACCCCCGTGGCCTGGGTGAAAATACAGTCTGCCCTTTTCGTTATAGAAACTTACGTATTGAAAACAAAGTGGAGAAACTGTGCAAAGAGAGGGAAAAAGTGATAATTTAGTCTTCTAACTATAGATTTACTCAATGGCAATAATCAAAGAGGTATAAGAACACTAGATCTTGCCTTTTTCCCCCTGTTTTTCTGAACATGTCGTTGTAATGGTAAGATTAAATTGTTGTATACTACTCTAAATATGTTGATCTTTAATAGCATAGGATGATTGGCATTCTTGATTTCATAGATGCTGAATCAATGTAATTGTTCCTGTTGATTTATTTGTTTATCAGGGAGTGTTTCAAATGGCCATTTCACAGTACATGGCACAACCGGAGAAAACGTACTTGCTTCTCCAGTTGATTCAGTGGATGCCAGGCCAAGGATATGTTGCAGATTCGTCAACAAGAAATTTGATTATCCAGAACTCTGATTTATTTGGTCGCCAAGTCATTGCTGAGATAATGTCTAAGCACCGTTTGAGATCAAACAGTCAACACCAGCTTAGATGATCAATGATGTGGTGCACTTTCTATGCAAGTAAGCATTGTGCATCATCATGCTTGAAATTTTTAGGTGTATATAAAAACTGTAACTCGATCTACGTACTGAGTGAACACGTTACTGACTTTGTTCTTCTTTCATTTTTATCAACTCTTGTTTAACGATGACCTTTTCTGCTCCATTATATCGGTTTAGGCATTTGGGTATGGGTAAATTACCAAAAAAAAAAAAAAAAGTTTGGTGAAAATTTCAGTCTCTCTCTATTTTAAAAGAAGCTGCAATTACCTCTTGAGATTTTATGAAATCTTCAATTATCCCATTAACTGTTTATATTGTTACCCCTCTGATCGTTTATGTTATTACTTACCATTAAAAATTTTAGAGTTAGTTATTTTTATTGTCACTAATATTTTTTTATCATCACTATTGAGCTCATGCCACAAAAACACAATCCAGCCTATGTTACTGTAACACAAATGAGCACAGATTGACTTATAATTATTTGAAGTATTATAATTATTTGAAGTATAGTTAGTGTAATTATTATTAAAAAATTTAAGGTTAATTAACAGAATAAACGGTCAAAGGAAGGTTAACAGAAAATTTCATTAAATCTAGAAAAATAATTGCAAATTTTGTAAGAAGGAGAAGCAAAGTGAAGATTTTATCAAACCTCTGGAAATTATTGTAATTTCCCTTTGGATATCGTAGGTTGATAACCACAAACCACATCAATGACCTGCAAAATGAAAGTGATTGAGGCGAAACAAAGCTTTAACAGTGTCGACGGGGGAACACGTTTAGGGCTTTAATAAAAGACAAGGAAGAAATTTAAGCTTAGGTTGCGAAAATGTTACAAGTTTTAGGCCTACAAATGGTATTTACCCTCAAGAGTTAAAGTCAAGTCAAGAGACTACCACTACCGAGTACCGTGTCTTTCCAATCATGAATTCAACGAACGAGGAGCTCCAGTTCCCAAATCCCAGCCGAAGCCAAAAAGCAAAACAGTTCCCATGGAAACTCCTTATGCAAGTCCCATTTCTCCATCAAAGACCCGCATCGGCTGGATCGGCATCGGAGTCATGGGCGAAGCCATGGCATCACGTCTCCTCTCCGCCGGCTACTCCGTCTCCGTCTATGCCCGCAACCAATCAAAAGCATCTTTCCTTCAATCCAAAGGGGCCCAGCTCGCCGATTCCCCGCGAGAACTCGCCGGTTGCTCAGATGTTGTTTTCACCATGCTCGGCAACCCACAAGATGTTCGACAGATTGTCTTAGAGAGCAACGGCGTCCTTTCTGGTCTCAATCCTGGTGGTGTCACCGTCGACACCACTAGCAGCAGTCCCGCACTCGCCAGAGAGATCTTTGCCGCTTGTCGAGCAAAGGGTTGCTGGTCTGTGGACTCTCCAGTTTCGGGCGGCGATATTGGGGCAAGAGATGGGAAATTAGCCATATTTGCCGGTGGCGACGGTGGGGTTGTTGAGTGGTTAAAGCCGCTGTTTGATGTGATGGGAAAAGTTACTTTCATGGGTGAGGCAGGCTCCGGTCAAAGTAGCAAAATCGGTAATCAGATCATTGTTGGGGCTAACCTGCTGGGATTGAGTGAAGGTCTTCTATTTGCGGAAAAGTCTGGGCTGGATTTGAAGAAATGGATGGAAGCGATAAGAGGAGGTTCTGCAGGTTCCATGGTGATGGAGCTGTTTGGAGGAAGAATGATTGACAGGAACTTTGAGCCAGGTGCTTTTGCAGAGTACATGGTAAAGGATTTGGGAATGGGAGTTGATGTTGTGGAGGAGGAGGATGGGAGAGTGGTTGTGGCACCTGGTGCTGCATTGTGTAAACAGTTATTTTCTGCTATGGTGGCTAATGGCGACGGGAAGCTTGGAACTCAAGGCTTAATAACTGCACTGGAGAGGATCAATGGCGAGTAAGGGGACTCGTTTCAACCAATTGGTCTGTCACGTTGGACATTATAACTGCAATGGAAAGAACAATGGCCAGTGAGATCTGAACTTCATACTTGCCTTTTTGTATCTAATCTAGTTGCTTTAATTACTGCCTGGGTATAAAATGTATGTACAATTGAGTGTACTTATCTACTCCTCTTTCCTAAATTAATTGACTCGTTTGATAATCACGTTTTAAAATTTAATATTTAACCCAAATTTTCATAAAGATAAGCATGGAAAGTAAAAGAAAGAAGTGAAAACCGAATGTCATCAATAGTAACACCGAAATAGTATCGAGATGAGAATCTTGCACTAACGAGTTCTCTGACAAGAAGCTATGAGTTTGTCTAAAAAAATATATCCTGAAGGCCCATACATTGGGTCTCCCGTACTCCCCATAGTAATACCAGAGATTCCAGGTAAAGGACTGCATTTCCCGAGAACGGGAATTCATATGAGAAAGTCTTAACCACTTCCCCTTGAGCATTACGAACAATCACTCCCATTGCCGCCCAACCTCGACGTTGATCAAGAGCTGCATCGACATTTACCTTCAACCTACCAGGGGGAGACCGTAACCATCTCGATGACCGAGCAGGTCGTGGGACGGAAGGATGGGTGATCTGACTCTGAGCAAATTGTCATACCCCAATCCAAGCCTTTGACTTAGCGGCCAGGGGCCCTAGTTTGGAACATTTAAACTCATGGCGAACGACATTCCTGTTCTGCCAAAGGAACCATGCAATTACGGCGATAAGAAGACAAGAAGAAGGTTCATCGTGTACCTTATCATAGAACCATTGAGACAAATCTGGCCTTACTGCAGTTATATCCACATCAAGCGTTTCCCAGACCTTAATGGCCAAAGGACATTCCCATAAAAAATGCGTTACGGATTCCGATCCTTCCTGACATGCTTCACAGGTTGGATCCACATTCAAGCCCCGGACTGCCAAGCAATCCTTGGTTGCCAAAATATTCGCACAGGCCCGCCAAAGAAAAGTATGTACCTGAGATAGTAGTTTTAGCTTCCAGAACCAATTCCAAAACTTGTCCTCTACCAAAGAGTTTACTTTGAATTTATCAGTATATGCAACATGATAAGTAGAGCGTACCGTAAACTGGCATGACTCTTCCATGCCCCAAGTAAACATATCCTTTCTAGTCGTTGGACTCAACGGTAGATGTTTTATTATTGAAGCATCAATCGGGTGGAACAAAACATCAATCTCACCAGCCTTCCAAGAAAAAGACCATGGATCAATGAGATCCGAAACTTGCAAATCCGGGTGTGTCACGGATGGTGCAGTAAACATGTCATTCGGAAGCCAACAATCCTTACAGACCGAGACCTCAGAACCAGAACCAATACGTCAATGACCTCCCTGTTTTAGTATATGTCGACCTGCCAGTAGAGCCTTCCAGATAATCAAACTTGTACCAGGAGGTGACTCAACATGAATAAAAGTATCATTTCGGAAATACTTACCCAAAAAAACACGTGCAATATAGAGAATTAGGGGAACACATAAATCGTCATCCTTACTTGGCTAACATTGCCTTATTGAAGGCCAATTAAAATCTTTTTTTGTTTCATCATGAGGGTAAAAAACTCGTTGAAAACATTATTTTAGTTTTTCAATTTGACAAGTTATATAAAGATAAAATCATAAGAGAAATCATATTAGATATTTTAACTTTTGTAACATGACACAATTTTATGAGAAGTAAGTGGAATTTTCAAACTTCACTTCTGTCATACAAATTTTCCGTGTTCATTTAGACGATTGAAGGAGAAAAAGTAAAATTGAACTTAAATATTTTCATGTTAAATGTTTATAGTTTATATGCATTTTTAAAGAAGTTTAGGGTTTAGGAGGATTTGTTAACACCGAACTAAAACTTTATATATATGATCGAATAATCATACTGTGATATACACATAAATATTACTATTATCTCAATTTGATGTTATTATGGTAAACTATTTTTATAAATAAATAAGAAAAATTTGAGAACCGAATTTTTTTAGACATTCTCAATTAAAATAAAAGTAGAATGTTAACGATTTTCAACTCCCTATTGTGTGTTCGGAAGAATTATAAAAATTGAAATTTTGTTACCGTTTTTTTATTATAGAATATTCATATTTATTCACATATTTCATGTCTAAATAAATAACTTTGACTAAATTGTTATGCATAAGAAAGTTATGGACCTAAGTGTATAACATGTCAAAATTATAAGAGCAAAACATAAAAAGAAAGAAATGAATAGAATCAAAATGCAAAACAAATGAAACAAGAGAGCTAAAATGTAAAAAGAAACAAAACGGGAAGGATCAAAGTGCAGAAAGAATGAGATCAGAAGGACTAAAATGTAAAATGAAATAAATAAGATGGACTAAACTGTAAAAAAAAATGATAAGAGGAAAAAACAAAAGAAATACTGTTCATAAGCCCTTTACAAATGTATATATAGTATAATGTCCGGGTGTATAATCTTTATAAACACCCTAAAATCTAAATTGTAAAATTATGATAAGGATCATTTTTGAGGTACTTATGTGGAAATTTAGGGGTGTGGGAAAAAATAAAAAGGTAAAAGCAAATGGGGTGAGAGAGGCTCTAGGATCACTCGAAGCTATGAGACCTACGCGCTAGCCAACTGCGCCACCACCCCGAATCTGTAACTCTCAAACTGTAAATAATATCTAAGAAACCCTAAACAGACTTGAAATTCACCTGACCCCTCCCCGTTCACCAATATCATCCGTAGGTCACAGATACGAAGGTTAATATTATAGGTGCGTCTTTGATGAAATTAGGAGAGATTTTACAAATGCTGTTACGTTTCAAACAGTACTATCCTCAACTAACTTAAGAAGTGACACTGGTGTATGCTTTTATATGTAGTGTGTGTAACATTTCTTCTCACAACGCTATAACATTGTGTCAGCGCGACTCTACTTCAACCGGAACACTGGTGTATGTATATGAGTAACTGTTGGTACTTGAATATGTTTCTTTCACCTTAATCCATTGGACCTTCCATGTCTCCAATAGACTTACCCTGCATAAACCAAACAGAGCATCTTCAAGTAGAAGAACATTGTAGATTAATGCAAGAAGATAGTATGATATACAACAGGTATTTCCTACTTAAGTTGTGACAGGTTACAGGGACAAAAATACTACATAATAAGGGACATGATTGGATATGCAAACAAAAACACACACGTCCGCGCACACAAGATTATAAGCATACCTTTCCGGCTGAACACTCCTTTTTGCTAACATGAGCGTCAAGAAAACAGGAACCATTGCAGCACATAAATGCTTGAGAGTATGGCCACTGACTATATGATGGGTCCAGTCATATATATTTTTATCTATTGCTTCTTCTACTTTGGCTAAAAGGTAGAATCCTGTCATGAAATGCCACAGAAATTATTGATTACAGAAAATTAAGTCACATTTGCATAAAAGTAACTTAATCATGGAATTCACGTGCCTGCTACCCAGAGCCAGTACGAAGAATGAGTGTACATTGGAGGCAACAAGATAGCCATCAGTGGGATGGCAATACAAGGGACAAACTGAACAAGTGCATAAGGCCGCAGATCATCAAAAAACCTACAAGAGAATGAACAGTTAACTATCTGCCAAAACAACTAAGAATGCCAAGGGCGCAGCTGAAGAGCATCATGCTTGCCTCCAATACAAGATGCTTATCACTCCTGCCAGCAGCAATGGTGCAATGGAAATAGTTCCCTTCCGCTGATCAATCCTCTCGATGATGAATATTGCAATTATTGAGGTGAATGCTATTGTCATCTGCATGCCACAGAGGCATCAATTTTCATTTAGTTTTCAACTTAAGCATTTAAAACCAATTACATACGAGAATACTTCCAAAACTTCCACATCATCTTTTTTTATGAGTAAGTATTATTTAAGAGAACATATGAACTCACAGGCAAACGATCCCACACTAGTCGTGCATCATTTGGTTTCAGATGGTAGTACCCTGAACCAAAAGCAACAGCTGCCACACCAATGAAAAAGAACGTCCAACCCAATCTTTCACCTTGCAAGCTTTAAATAATCATAAAACGCTTTACTCAGTGATGACAAAATTCATGAACATTTAATTCAAGAAAGTTGCATGAATTAATGCCCCTAGAGCAACTGTCTTACCTGAGCTGGAAATAATTCTTGTAGTAGCAAAGTACAAGACCTATGAGCCCAATAAAAAGGAACGGAAAATTTGACACTACATTTAAAGCATTTGGTATCCCTGCAAAAAAGCAATGGAGAGAGCAATACTAAAAATAAGCCCCTGCAAGCAATAAACATTTTCACCTAAGCAAGGGAAGCACATTTACCAAGATTCAACAGTCAATACATGAATACATGTGTGTGTGTGGTGAAACAACAATCAATATGTTAAAGAGGACACAAGCAATGTGGTGTTAGTCGCAAGAGATGCAAGACATCCTTCTACAATGTGCAAGCCATAGAATCACATCCAAACAGCAATAGTCATTTCAGAAGTTATTGATTCTCTGCTTTAGATTCACTTTCTATACATGTTCAAATGTTGGCATCAGGATGTGTTGGGTAAAAAACAACATAAGTGGATGGAAGCAAAAACATGCATTAGTTGACTGGTTGAGCTGCATTTGTAGTAAGAGAGGCATGTATGAAAAGCCGAGTCGACATAAACAGTAAGATTTAAAAAGCTTAAGAAAGAAGCAAAATATAAGAGCATCCTTATTTTAAGTAAAGGTGAGAGTATACGAGTTTAGTATATCAGGATTTCTACTCTAAGCATTAGGATTGACAAGACTACTTTGCAGTTTGCACAAATAGGATAATGATGTGAAAACCAAACACTTGCAGGTGAAAGGCTCCTCAAATTTATGAGGCAAGCTGAACACATTTGATCAAACAACAAGTACTCCGTCATCTTGTAACCAACCAAAAGTTATGAGCAACATCCCTTCAAACATGATTAACAAACGGGAAAAGCTGGAAAAGCCATCAACGCATATCCTCCGCAGAAGTTGTGCCTTCCGGAGATAGTTCTAGTAACAATTTCACAAAATATGCTGAAGTGGAGATTTACTTCAATTTCAAGTTCCCATAACACCTCTGATCTTAACATCATCCCTTTAAGTTTCAAACCCTAACTGTAATACTCCCTCCGTCCGTGAAATATTTATCCATTTATTTTGATAGTTTCACAGTATTTAATCTATTATTTATTTTCATGAATGTTTAGACATTGAAAATTAAATATTTCATATGAATATCATAATTTGAAATACAAATTTTCTAAATATATTATTTTTGAATTTTTTAAAAATATTTATCATTAGTAAAATTTGAGTAAAAAATTGAACATTGAAACAACATTAAAATCAAATGGATGAATCTTTTGTATTGACAGAGGGAGTACAAATTAGGAGTCGCTACATTACGACTGCAGTAGAATAGTGATGCCCTCGGCATAAACAGACGGAAGGAAGGACTAAAATAATTGAAACTGATGGCAGTTAATCAAAGGTTTTCCAGATACGGAGGGAGGAAGCATGAAGTGATTACCGAAAAATTTGCGTTGATCGGCGAAATCGTGATACGCCTCAGACTGCGGAATCGCGGGAGTCACGAACATGAGTAGCACAAAACAGAGAATCGCGACTCCCCATGCCAATACAGAGCGTTTCTTCATCACCTCCACTGCAGATTGAAGCCTGGGCGTTGCGATCGTATAACACGGAAAATGGTAGTATTTGCTGTGGTGGTTTGAAAATCCTGGAGCAGATTGTTACTGATTCGCGGGTTCTTTCTTGTTGGTTGCTCTCACGCCGGCCTGGCCGACCCAGTCACTGATCCGACGGCGTTTGAGTCCACATACCACCGGGCAGTCGAATCGCCGATACAAGAACCCATTGGGCTTGATCGGGATATGAGCTCAATGGGCCTTTATTAATCATACCGGGTTTGAGTTTAAGTTAGAAGAGCAATGATGAAACACGATCTAACTTTTAGTATATAAGGAGCATTTCATGCAACAACTAGCACCCTCAAACAGTTCATTCTAATCTACAGGTTTGTGGCAAATTTACAGTGTAATGAATCAATGATACACATTAATATTCTAAAATGTATCATTCAAAATACATATAGCTATATTTTGGTACCTACTCTACAAAATCGCGGACCAAAATGGTTAAGTAGATTATAAATGTCTCCCTCATAGTTGAATAGAAGGTAGATAGAAGTATTAAATACGTCTATAAATTCCATTTGTCGTTATCGTCCGCTGTTGAGATATATCCCCACTGTCTTTGCGTGACTAAGACCCAAGGAACTCCGGTTGCCTCACCACCATGTCTAACCTACTAATTACCTGGCCTCCTCTAGATAATTCTTAATTAGTACTCACTTTATATTTCAAAGATTGTACCGTTTATTTTAACTGTTTTTAGAGTATTTAATCCATTGACACATTAATTACCTGGACTCTTATGGAACCATTTTTGGATTCATACTAATATCATAAAATGCAGTCCTCTTAATTACCAACTAGTGGGAAAAACCACTAATTGATCCTAACACTACCTAATTAATCTAACTAATTAACTAACAATTCTAAAGACCAAAATACCCTTCCTAGCCAA
>JBBYHH010453497.1:0-11407 GCA_038382905.1 Daphne laureola
AATAATTTTAAAAAATATATTTAGAAACTAGACACATTCATTTAACATATGCATATAAATTATTTGACATTATATGTCACATGTTGAAGAAAAAAAAATCATAGATTAAATATTGAAAATATAATATTGTAATCTTTATGGGACGGAAGGAGTATATGTTAAGAACATAAGCCACTATGATGCGTTAACTACTTCAAATGATGTACTTATGTTTACAAACGATGCACTAGTGGAAAGTGTATGAACATGAAAAGTGTAATATGATGATGTGAATAAAATATTATTATAATGGCACTGCTTATAAATAGTGCACAATATATACAAAGAACAAAGATGAGTCTTCTATTCAATATGATGCACCCGTGGCACTAAATGATGCCCCCTTGACAAGAACTGATGCACTTAACTAGTTCTGAAATAACTTTGAACAAAGAAAAGAAAATCTTAAAAACCATAATGATGTTGTTGTATATACATTATTAATCAGAAAAATACATTAAAAATAGCAAGGGAATGTGAAGCTTGCGAAAATTATCTATTGTATATATTGACTAATCTCTCTCTCTGTAAATTGATGCGCATCCTATACAAACTGATGTGTCAGAGTGTAGTATATAAAGTCTTATAATCTCTGTAAATTGATGCACATCCTATACAAAATGATGCGCCCGAGTGTAGTATATGAAGTCCTGTAATAATAATAGATCTATTTTTTGGTCTTTTTCTTCTCATCACTCTCTAGACAACTGTTGATTCTTTTTTCCTTCTTAGGCCTCCATTTCTTTGCTGCAACTTTTGGATTTCCAAGAATTGAACCTTCGATTGTGCAACTCGAAGTAGGCACATCATCAATAACAGTTTCAACATTTGCAGCAATTTTCTTCTTCAAATTAGCAAGTGCATCATCACATAACTTCTTCAGTGTATCACTTTCTTGACTAGAAAGGGCAACATCATACATCTCTCTCATGAAAGTAAATCTCCATGCCATCGAATGGAGTCTATGACTTGGCTGATCTTTAGAAGAAATACTAACAATATATGTCTTAGCATCCTTGCACCACCTTCAAAGAATGTAAGCCTCAGGAAGTTTGTGCAAATTATTCACATTCATAATTCGCAAGGCATGTCGACATAGGAAACCTTCCTGTTCAAAATACTTGCAACAAGTAACACTTACTGGGTCTGACTTCAAAAACCGCATGATGCAATCACGGTTATCCTTATCTGAATAAGTGACCTTATATTCAGTGACATCACCATAAACCGCAACAATTTCATGGGAAAGCCAATGACTATATTCAACCTATTGCTCAAACCGGTCAAACGAATTCAAGGTGTATCTCTTCACTACAGAATTAAGAATAGAGAGGTTCCGATACTTTCTCAACGTGTAACCTTGGTTCCTGTAATCTTCTTTGTTAGACTTATCTCTCCACTCTTTAATCCTTTTAGAAAGCGAATGAACCATCTCAAACAACGAAGACGTGTTGTCACAAATTCCACCAAGCATGTGGTTATCACTCTCGTTCCTCTGTGTTGACAAAATCTCTATCAAGAAAGTATTAATAAATAAAAAAAGCAATCAATAAAAATAAACGGATGCGTCCAGTGGGAACGAGGTTATTCCTAAGATACTATATGATGTGTCCTAATAACAAAATGGTGCTTCCGAGATAATAGAACATCAGAAGAAAAAATTTAAAAATACAGTAACACACATAAAAACTTATGCATCCAATAAGCACATTGATGTACATATGATACAGTATGATGCTCCCAAACAACATAATGATGCTCCAACGATAACTGAACTTGTAAATTTAAAAATGGAAAAAGGACACATAAATGATGCGTCAGAAGGTAACAATGATGCGTCAAAATATATAAATGATGCTCAAACAGAAACAAACCTGCTAAAAAATAATCAGCACTAATAGCTAGACACCACTTTGACCTCAGATCAAGTGTAGTTCCCAACCACTCGTTAGCATGCATCTCAAAAGAATCAATCATGACACCTCAATTCTGAAGAAGCTCATCTTCAGATAAACATCGATACAAGCAGAAGTAAAACATTCTCTCAAAATCCTCATTCTTGTTCAACAGCCAGCCGAGATGCTTCCTTACATTTTGTGTAATATGCCACAAACACAGAAGGTGTTTTGACAATGGAAGATGCTTCTCAACGGCTATTGCCATTGCTTTATCTTGGTCGTTCATAAATGTAATAGGCTTCTTTCCAGTGACACCTTCTAGGAAAAAATAAAACAACCAACCAAAAGTATCCGCCTTCTCGTCGACAAGAAAACCACAACAAAAAATGATTGTAAAACCATGATTGTTCATCCCGACAAATGGACAGAAGACCATTCCATACATGTTTGTACGATAAGTTGTATGAAAACAACCACATCCCCAAAAACATCATAATCCACAAGCATTACAGAGTCTCTCCAGTAAAAGTTATTCAACCGACCTTCAACAACATCATACCTAAAGAAAAAATTACCTAGAAAGGAAGAAAGCAAAAAAATGATGCTCTAGTGATGTATGAAGATGCACCAGCCTAGGCAAATGATGCGTTAGAAGTTACGAATGATGCACCAGGAATAAATTACATGACACAATAGTGACAAAATGATGCGCCTGAAGGATAATATGATGCGCTCATAAATCAAGAAAAATGTGTAGCTTGTACACAAATGTTCAACAGTAACAGAACAACTACCACGTTCAAAACAATTAACACATAGCATTAAGATGCGTCAAGACTGAATAATGATGCACAATAACAAACAATTGAGAAGAACACAAATGTAAATTGAAGAAATTACCTTCGTCATTAGAACGAGAGACAAAGTAATTGAGAAATATATGTGCATCAGTGCACCTTGCAGTCTTAATCTTTTCCTTTGAGAGTAGGTTTCACATATCTCTTGTAGAAAAACCAACACTCTCAATTTCGCCTGCTTCATGCACCATGATCCGCCAAACATCAATATACTTAATACCAATACTTAATAACCCTAGAAGCATATTTTTCTTCTGATCATCAATCTTCCTTACAGCTTTCAAGAAATGCTTCTGATGTTCAGAAGTGAATGGATGATTGTGTTGCATTGTATGCATAGTGCATTTATAATGACCATCATTAACAATAAAACAAACCACAGCCTTACAACCGCACCAGAAACTAGCACTATGTCATTGCCTATCACCAGGAATTCCATTTGCGTAGCCTTCACAGTTGCAAACAAAATATCTAACCTCAGCTTTCCCAGAAGAAGACATACTTCAACCTCTTCTAACATGAAACCCATTTGATTTACCATGAGCCTTATAGAACTCAAAGGCATCTGAGTCAGACTTAAAATCCATGCCACAAATATCAACAGAATCAAATCCATGGGTAGATGATGTAGAAGGAACAATAGAGCCTGGAAAGAAAGAGAGAGAAAATGATACTCTAGTGATGTATAAACATGCACCAGTATAGAACAATAATGCGTTAGGAAGTACAAATGTTGCACCGAGTATAGTGTACATGACATATCACATTACAACAAAAAGATACGCCAGATGTAGAAAAGGATGCGCCGATAAATAAAGCAAGATGCGTAGCGTGTTTTAAAATGTTTAACAACAACAGAACAACTCCAACGTTCAAAATCAATAGCAAAGAACAAATCTAAAGTTAAAAATTAATAGCACAAGCATTATGATGCGTCAACACTAAATGATGATGCACCGTAACAAACAATAATCATACATAAGTCAAAACAAAGAACAAAAAATAATTGAGAAAAACAGAGATGTATTTCGAAGGAAGAACATCAAGAGAATTTACCAGAGCCTTCGTTAGTAGGACGCTCATCTTCAGCAAGAGTAGCTTCCAAATAAGGAAGATCACAAGTACCAATTAGATCTACCAAAGATTGAAGCGTAAAATCATTTACCATGATCTCATTATGAAGCAACTCTTCACGATTCAACAAAGAACAATCAACAGCAACATGATGATTCTCAATAGGCGCAAGTCCTGCTACAATCAAACAAACAAGATCTAAGAAAAAATGCACATGACACAAAAAGAGCATGAATGAAGAACATATGCAAAATTAACAGACATCTGAAATCCGAAATCAACAACGCCTCCAGGTTCAAATCAAAATCTGAAGGCAGTGACGACATCGCAATGAAAATAAAACAAGAATTCGACACTGGTGAAGATTGGCTGAAGATGATCGACAAAAACAGAACAAAAAAAATAAAAAAATGATGAAGGAAGCGCGGTAACAGAGAGAAGAAGGAGAAAAGAGAAACATAAACATAAACACAACTATGAGTTTTTTAAAGGGGAGTGGCAGTTTTGAAAATAAAAGGAAGAATGCACACTTTAGCACATCTTAAGAGGTTCACACTCTATCTTATGCCATTTAGAAAGATCAATACTACAAGATATATATGAAAAAAGTTGAACAAAAAATATACTTCATTAATTCATCATCAATTAATTCATATAATTATTTTTATTATTTCACAGTATTTAATCTATACTATTTTTTCATAGTGTTTCGACATTTTAAGTTAAATAATTCTTACCCATCATAATTTGAAGTACAAATGACCTAAATATATTTTTTTCATGAACATTTTCATTATTTATCTTTAGGAAATTTTAGTGTTAAATCATGATAGTAATGTATTAATTAACTTAGGACGGGTGGAGCACTAAAATTGCACGGATTAATTTTTTGAAGTACATTTGTGAGTTTTTAAATATATATTTTTATTACACTTTTTTTTTCCCGACCTAGCGCGCCGTAGCTGCTGCCGCTGCCCTATGTTGCCTCCACCAGAAGGCTTCACCGCTGCTCCGAGTGTGTTCTTGCTGATCTCCTTTTTGGTTCTCAGATGAGCATATTGTCAGGGTTTGGGTACGAGTCTGACAATTGACGCTTTGAAGCATGTCTTGCAAGTTTCTCATGCGTCGGTCTTGTTCTTGTCCGAGATGAGGAAGATGTTGGGGGGGATGGACTGGCTAAGGCATAGGCTTGGTTTTCAAGCGTGCATCACGGTGGATTGCACTGGCTGAAAGTGAGGGATGGCGCTGCTATGGTGGTCCGGTTGGGACGTCAGGCTTCTCTCGCTTTTAGATTATCACATTGATGCTGTTGTAGATGAGGGTGATTTCGAGTGGCGAATCACCGGTTTATAGAATCAACCGGAGACTCACCATCGAGGGGAATCATGGGATTTAATGGGTACGTTAGCTGCTGTGTCTGATTTACCATGGCTGGTGGTGGGGGACTTTAATGAGATTTTATGGTCCCATGGAAAGAAACGGGGTGCACCGCGACGTCGTCAGCTAATGAAGGATTTTCGTATTTTCGTACTACTATTTTGGATTCTGGTTTGGATGATTTGGGCTACTATGGAATTGGGAGAAGATGTTGACCGAGGGTGTTTTTTGTTCAAGAACATCTGGACAAGGCACTCGCCTCTACTACATGGTAGGAACGTTTCCTTGCAGCTTGGGTACGCAATTTCTTTTTTCCAAGGTCTGATCATAATGCCATTGAAGTGTATCTTGCTAAGCAGACTCATCAATTTTGAAAGATCTGGAGGTTTGAGAAGTTCTGGACGAGTGAGTCTAAGTGTGAGATGCTAATTCAACAAGCTTGGGCTCAAAAGCCATCCCTTTCAACTCGGCTAGGTGAGAGCCGCAAGCTCTTCTCGAGATGAGACCGTGATGAGTTTTGAGGTCTCTATCATCGCATCAAGTTCCTTCAGGAAGAGATCGAGCGGTCATTTTGTCAGTTTGGGTGCGAGTGGATTTGGATAAGCAGAAGGAATTATCGTCGGAGCTCCATGACTTACTAGTTAAGAAGGAGGAGTATTGGAGCCAGCGTGCTCATCAGATATAGCTCCAGGATGGTGATAAGAATACCAAATTCTATCATTAATCTGCTACGGCTCGCAAGTAGTGGAATAATATTGTGTAGGTTATTAATCCATCTGGTGTGCTGTTAATACAGCAGGTGGAGATAGCGGATGAAGCTTTGCTCTTTTAAAAGTCTTTATTCACGTCAGAGACTCTAAGACAGATGGATGTGGTGTTGAGCTGCATCCGGCCGAGGGTGTCTTCAGAGATGTCCGTCGTACTTACTCGCTTGTATACACCCGATGAGGTTCGTTCCGCTTTATTTCAGATGCATCCTCATAAATCTCATAGTCCGGATGGTTTCTCTACGCACTTCTAGCAGAATTACTGGCATATTGTTGGTGAAAGTGTAACTGCAGCAACCTTATCGACTTTAACTTTGCGTAAGATGGACTCGTCTCTGAATCATACATTTCTTGCTCTTATTCTGAAATGCAAAAATCCACGTGACTTTTCTGGTTACTACTCGATTAGCCTTTGCAATGTTCTCTACAAGTTGGTTACTAAGGTAATTTTAAATCGGTTTAAGCCTCTTATGAACTCGATTATTCAGAAGTATCATAGTGCTTTTGTGTCAGGCTGGTTATTAATGGAAAATGTTCTTATTGCGATGGAGACGTGTTATGCCATTAGTAATCTGAGAGGATCGCGGTTGGGGGCAATGACTATTAAGCTAGATAAGATGAAAGCCTCTGATTGAGTGGAGTGGCTTTTTTTGTGGCACATGTTGTTATGTATGGGTTTTCTGGCGATTTGGGTGCAAACGGTTATGATGTGTGTTGAATCTGTGACATTTTCAGTCCTTGTCAATGGTGTTCCATTGCATGGTATCCGTCAAGGTGATCCGCTTTCGCTTTTTCTCTTTATTTTTTGCATTAATTAAGGTTTGTCGAGTTTGTTGCAGCAAGTGAAGATTATGGAGAAAATTCAAGGCATGGCGGTTAGTAGCTCAAGCCTGTCGATCTCTCATATATTTTTTTGCAGATGACTCCCTAAGCTTCTGGCGTGATACATTCCAAGCGACAAATGCACTTATGGATATTCTTTGTACTTACGAGCGTGCATATGTACAATGGCTTAACCTGCATAAATCAGCGGTCTTCTACAGTCCGTAAATTTCACGTCACAAGCGAATATGTTACAATAGGTTTTGGGTATCCGACGGACTCTAACTGATGATAAATATCTTAGTTTTCCATGGATGTTGGGGAACAAGAAAAATGAACAGTTGAATTTTCTGGTGGAGCAAGCATCGGAGAGATTAGCCTCTTGGAAGACGCCTACTTTGTCCTAGGTGGGTATTGCCACATTGATCAAATCGATCATCCAGTCGCTTCTGACACACTTAATGAGTTGTTTGCTCTTACTTCCGGACATTTGTAAGTGTTTACGCTTTCTTTCTCTTCGGTTCTTCTGGTCTGCTAATGTTAAAGAGCAGAAGATTTCGTGGATGTCTTGGGATCGCTTGTGCACGGCCAAGCACGTAGGGGCCCTAAGATTTCATGACTATTTGACGTTGAACCATGCGATGCTGGCAAAGCAAGGTTGGCGTCTTATGATGTCACCAAATAGTCTTGTCTCACGTGGTTTCAAAGGCCTTTATTACCTGACAAGTACTTTCTTGGATGCAAACACACCATCTACACATTCTATGGTCTGGAAAGCTCTTATTACAGGGTGATAGGTTCTTAAGGCGGGTTGCTTTTGGCAGATTGAAAATGGTGCACAGGTAGTGGTTTGGAAGGATCGCTGGTTACCCGGGTTGCGGTCGCATTTGGTAACTGTTTCATCACCTCACCGGTTAAACATACGGGTCGCTGACCTTATTGATCAGAGTTCTATGGCTTGGACGGTTTCTAAGGTGGATGCTTTATTTCATCCATCGGATGCTTCTATCATTAAAGATATTTCGTTGAGTCCTCGCTCTCTTGATGATATTTTCACATGGGGGATGGTTGACAATGGCAAGTTTACTGTTCATTCAGCCTATTACCTATCTTATGCTATTCTCTATAATAAGGACCCATGTACTGTGCTTGAGTTTTGGAAGTGGTTGTGAGGGCTTAAATTGCCACCATGGGTACATGCTAATCTTTGGCAGGCATGTGGTGACATTCTTCTGATGAGAGATAACTTACCATCCTGAGGTGTGGATGTGGAGCTGGATTTTCCGGTGTGTTCGGATGCTGTTGAATCAATGGGACATTTATTCTGACATTGTCCCCTGGTCACGGCTATGTGGCAATCTCTTGACATTAATGTTCTCTCGTTACAGTAATCAATGGAGGATTGGCATGTCCAGCTATGGGAGGGATTTGGTGATCAGTATGAGAAATTATTATTATTATTTGCTATTGCTATTTGGTTTCTCTGGTAAAACAGGAATATGACTTATTATGACCAAAAGTGTCATGCTCTTGTGGCTTTGGTGTGTAAGGATTAGGGTTGGCGGGATGCGTGGGCAGCGGCTCAATATGGCCAGGCACAATGTTTGGCTCGTCCTGCCAATCCGGCTAGTTGGTCCCCACTAAGTTTTCCAGCTGTCAAGATTAATGTTGATGGTGCGCTTCATAAAAATGTAAATACTGGGGCGATTAGTGTAGTCGGGACTCAGGGGGTCACCTTTAGAGGCTTCTTCTTTGAGCTTTACTTATGCTAGAGCGGATCCGTTATATGTTAAAGTAACTGTTATTCTTTGGGATCTCAAGGAGGCTTAACCGCTCGGTTTATCCTCCATCATCATTGAGTCGGATTCACAGATCTTGGTTAATGAGTTACTTAGTTCCACGACCCCCTTTGTATACCACTTTGGCACTTTGGTGGATGAGGCTCGTTTCTTTGATACTCTTTTTGCTTCTTGTACTTTCATTTTTGCTCCAAGATGTGTGAATAATGTTGCACATGTCATTGCTAGGCACGAACTCTCTGTTATAAGTCATCGTTCGTGGCTTTCACCTTTGCCTGCGTGACTTTGTAATACTCTTGCTTAAGTAATACAAAGTCTTATTTGCTAAAAAAAAAATATAGATTGTGAAGTTGTTAATAAAAAAAGTAAACATTTAATATTTGAATTTTAAGAGTTATTCTATACACT
This sequence comes from Daphne laureola, assembly GCA_038382905.1. NCBI lineage: Eukaryota > Viridiplantae > Streptophyta > Magnoliopsida > Malvales > Thymelaeaceae > Daphne > Daphne laureola. Next base: position 9,042 of record JBBYHH010453497.1, read on the forward strand.
TTGAAAACAACCATCTGTTACAGAGTACAAAGTTATTTTTCTTAAACAAAAGAAATTTCAATAACTTTTTCTTTTAATGATATAACTTTATAAAAATTGTATGTGATTTGAGAAATTGATCAAATCTATAAAAATCTATATGCAATTTTCATTGATCAAGTTATACTAATAGGTTAGTACATGCATACTCAGTGTTCCAACAAATGGTATACATTTGGATGGACATGAAGATTAAGGAATATTGTTGACTCAAAGGCAATGACAAGCTACTCAGGGATGGGAGAGGACAACTGCCCCCTTCAATTTGAGGGGTACAAGGTACATATATAGGCAGTATTTTATGGATCTTGATAATAAGTTTTCCATCTAGCATCTCTTATCCATCCAAAATAAAATCTAACCTAATTTCTCTCAAATATATACAATTTCCTTCAAATGATTTTGAACGAGGTTACTTAAATGATGTACTCCCTCTGCCCACCAAAAGTTGATACATTTATTTTAACTGTTTCACAGTATTTAATCTATGATCTTTTTCTAAATGTATAGATATTTAAAGTTGAATAATTCATATGCATATCATAATTTGAAATGTAAATTTTCCAAATATATTATTTTGTGAATGTTTTTCACTTTTTATGTTTGTCAAATTGATTAAAAAATTAAACTTTGAAACATAAAAGTCAAGTGTATCAACTTTTGATGGACGAATTGAGTATAATATTTTTTGTTAATTATCAAATACCCTCAAAGATATGCCATAATATACAAATTTTCCCTTATTTTGAGAATTCATTGAAAATTCCTATGATTACGCCTAATATACTACTCGTTCTATGTGTATTAACTATTCACCCATCCCTCCAACCTCAATCTTAGTTTCGTCACTGCTTAAGAGTAAGAAAGTAAAGTAGACATATAATACAAAAGTGAAGTTGAGGGTAATATGGTAAAATTGGTGTATAAAAATTTCTTTAAAAGGAAACATATCTATTTTGCTGGAACAATCCAAAAATGAAAACGTTTTAGTTTTGTTGGGACAATCCAAAAAGAAAAATGTATCAATTTTGCTAGGGGAGATGGAGTATAAAAATAAGATTGATATATAATTATGATAAATTTATTGTTAGATAATAAATGACTCAATGTTTTATCACAATGCGCTCCTTTAGGGTTTGGACGCGCTGCACAGCTGCGAGCCTCTCTGTCGGAGTCATCGAACATTCTCGACCTTCTATTAGTTATCGAGTCCGACCTTCTCAGAGCTCTGGGCTGCTTCGTCAGGCGAGGCTCCCATTTTGGCTTTTTGTCCGCCTGAGATGGCCTTCACGCAATTATTCCGGTGGGATGTTGCGGATGGTTCGGGCTTCTCTGGTGGTCCTGTTTCTTCTGACCGTGTTCTAGATGGGCCGTACCAGGAGCCGATGTTTCTGGGACTAGGTTTACGCCAACTACTGGAGAAGTTTGGGTTGGTTTCTAAATCGTCATGGTTGCACCTCTGACTCGATTCGTACTTTAGGTCCGAGTGGATGGCTACTCTATTTATCCCTTTCCGACCTCCTCGAGCACAGCGGTCTGACTTTGGTGGTGCTCATGTTGGAGCGATCCCAATTTGCTTGTTTCTTTTCTTGGATGCATATGTTGATTAGGTTGTGAAGGCGTTAGGCGGTTTGCTTTCGGTTGGGGTGCTGGTCAGTGAAGATTTTGACGGTCCTTTGGCATGGTGTACGTTAGGCTTTTCGGTGTGTATTGCAATCAAACACGGATTCAAGCAATAACAATCTAATATATTTATAAACACCTCAATTTTGCACTAACCATGTCTTATCATAGTAAGTGGCTCAAAAGAGGGATCAAACGCAAGAGAGAGGTTTTAGGTGCAACTTAGTGATTAATGTTATCCTACTTAAATATGAAGATAATGGATGCTGTAAATTGATGGAATGGTTATGTGTGAACAGTAACCGAGATATTTTTGTGATGAAAAATAGTAGCTTGGGAAACAAGTCACAAAAAGGGTGAAATAGTAAACATGTTAAAAAAAAGTTCAATCAATTAAAAGCGTCTTCTAGGGGTTGTTACCTACTGTGGGGATTCACTATCATCATCATATCATGCAAGAGATGGATTATCAAGGCCCAATCTGTTGGAATTCTTGGCGCACCAAGATCATTTGAAATGGTACTTGAGATCATGGAGCTAAGTGAGAGCTCATAGGAAGCTAAAAGTAGCTTGCCTCAACTCATCTTAGCTAGAAGTAGTTGTACTAAGCTCACATTAGCTCTATGGAAACTAGAAGTAGTTTCCCTCAGCTCAAGTTAGCTAGAAGTAGCTAACTCCAGCTCAAGTGAGCTAGTCTTGATGGA
>JBBYHH010453719.1:0-10788 GCA_038382905.1 Daphne laureola
ACGAAATCTTAAAATTGGATCCCAATAGGACGATAATTAAAGTTATAGGATCACCGGTGCAATTTACTCAATTTATATGCATATGTTAAATAAATGTGTCTAATTTCTAAATACATTTTTTAAAATTATTTTTAATAAATTTTTCTTTATTAAAAATTAAATTAAAAATTAAGTTAGATATAAAGTAAAAAATTAAATATTCCAATCTTCGTGGACTGAGGGAGTATGAGATATCACGTGGTACCGCAGTTTTTCACATGATTTTATGATAGTGTTAATACTTGATAGCCATATGTGAGCTAGATGGACAATAATATCTCTTTAGAAGGCTAAAATAGTGCTTCAGTGGGCACCTTCCAGTACTTAAAACTGTTTTTTTGCTGAGTAGTAGAAAACACAAATTTAGATAACAGCAGAGGTGAAAATATGGAGAAAGAAGAGAGCAAAGTCGAAGAAGTATAAAATCTGAATTCACTACCCCTTCTACCTAAACCGAAAGAAAATTATTGATGTGTTCTTGGCATAAACTTTTTTTGAAGAAATTACTGAAGTATTTAGAATTATTATAATATTTATAAGAATAAAAATTAAATAAAATAACTAATTTGATTTTATTGTTTGTTGATAGAATTATTCAAAAACCAACATATGCATCAGTTTATTTGACAATAATGTTTTAAAAGTAGTTCTATAAATAGAGTTTAATGTTTAATTGTACCTCATTAATTTTCTATGTTGCCTCATTTGTTTATATCGGAAGAATCAAATCATAATCACATTTGTAGAATTCCGTGCTTATAATTTATAGTTTCAAAAGTAGTAGAAAGTGCATTAAAAAAAAAAGGATAAAAAATATACAAGAAAGAAATGGTTAAAAAAAAAAACCCCTAAAATAAAATAACTGGAAGTGTTTATTAGTTGCAGGTGGTTTGATGATGTAGGGAAGATGGCCCCCAGAATTGAGCCCTTTTAACCTTCGAAACGCTCTCCAGCACCACTAAATGACTTACATCGCCCATTATTGTCACCTTCTTTGTTGCCAATTCTATGCTAAATGATTTCACTCCTGCAATTAATCTCCAATCAATCAAAATTAATTAAAAAACTATTTTAACAAACCTAGTACTTTTTCAATACGGAATACCCCTAAGCTATTTCTTAAAATTATTTTATTTCCTTTTCATGTATCAAATTTTTTTTTATTTTGTATCATTATAATTAGTATATGTATAGAAAGATATAAAAAATAAAAATAAAAATATTCTTAAGCTCTAAAACATCCCTTAACATTTCTCTTCCCAATAAACAAAGTATTTATAGGAAATAAAGATCAGTATGATGATATATATATATAATCATTACTCATCATTACTTTGCTTCTTAGTTCCTATATAGTTAATTTAAGAGTAAAACAAAATATTGTTTCATAACTTTAATTCTTATATTGTTACAGTCCTGTTTTAAGATTTTATTTCAATAGAGTCTCGCTTAAAATAAAAATAAAAATGTATTCGTAGTCTAATCATCATTTGTTTCTATTAAAAATCGCGGTCCTTGGGTGCTGGATTGTGAGCCCGTACCTTGAATCGATGACTTAGAGCTACGATTCAACAACCCAGAGCCCTGGTCTGGTAGCTCATGACCCTGACCCACAACACATGGCTCCCGATCCCCAACTTAGTGGTGTTTTTGGCTAATTTCGGGCATTCCAATGGTGGGTCCGATGACGGGATGGGGGAAAGGGTGGTGGGCTTAAGGTAAAATTTGAAAAATTTGAAAAATTATTATGTTTATAATTGTTTAAGAATAATTAAATTGTCAGATTTAAAAATTATTGTGCGAATAGAGTTTTTAAAAAACTTTTAATAATTAAACTTATCATTTTTTCTAAAATTCGTTAAATTTAACTAAAAAAAATTGATGATGGAGTGATAATGAAGACACAATTTTAAATCAAGACCTTATTAGAATAAACTCTTAAAATGGATATAAAAAATTAATATAAAATTCACCTTTTATTTTTAAAAATTAAAATTATGAGACTATAAGTGCACTATACTGGTTAATTTAATGCAGGGTTCACCTTCCATTTTTGAGATGTGTCTTCTCACTTTTCCTTCGCATCCTTTGCAATGGATCGCCACTTTCAACACGACTATCTGGAGTCATTATGAGAGCTAAAAATTGTTAGAAGGATACCAAAATGTTTAACTTTATTTTTTTTTCTTCTCGATTATCTAACAATTAAGAAACAATTTTTTTAAAAAAAAAAAAGAAACATTATTTCCTTGAACAGAAGAGTGTCCTGCTACTAGACCCAACCTTAAAGTGGTTAATTTTGCTAAGTTTCTTGATAAATACAAGCAGACTGCAGTACCAGTACCAGGGGTAAAATATGATTTCTAAAGTACGGGGGTTCAAGTGTAAGTTCAAGTTAAATTTGGTGGTGATATCTGTAATTTAGACCAAAGTTCAGAATCACACAAACCTGTTCCCGAGAATGATTCGAACAAGAAGGCATGAGCTTTAATGGTGCAGGCACTGAATCGTCAATGGATTTCACAGATAATTCAGAAGAAACCAATTCACGGTGATCAGTCAGGAGATATCTAGCTGACCCAGTCCGTCTTCTCAGGTCGTCGTCGACGGCGGAGCTTTTCCGGCGGAAATCACTCTGTTTCACCGAGCTTCTTCTGCTCCTCGGAGAGATGGGCAAGTTGGACGAACAGGGGACGGAAGTTTGGCGGCGGAGAATATTATTGGCACCGTCGCGTCGGCGTGGCTCCATGTGGCCGGAAATGATGGCAGTGGACGCCGGAGAGGCGCAGAAAATGTCCATTCGTTTCATGAATGGAAGTGCGAGAGGCTACTCTGCTCTACTCTATTCTACTCAGTGTAGGTAATGATTATATGTGATAATTGGAGTAATTAAATATTGCCGTCCCAGCGCTTTGTCGGCGTGGTAATTTCTTTTCCATCTCTTTTTTTATTTAGTATTTTGCAAAAACGTTTGAGAAAAAATCAGTGCCCCTTTATTTATGAAATACCTTGGAGTGCCCCTCCACACTTCTAGATTGTCAATCCCAATCCCTGAAAGGATTCTCGGCTTACTGAAAGGTTGGTTACAAATTTTCTCTCATATGCAGAAAAACTACCATTCATCAAGGCAGTAGCTTTCAGTATACAAAATTACTGGTCATCAATTTTTCCAATTTTTAAATGTGTCCTAGAATACATTGAGCAGAGATGTAGAAGCTTTATGTGGGGCGAAACAGTTTCCTCCCATAAAGCTCTCGTAGCCTAACACAAAGTTTGTCTTCCCAAAAGTCAGGGTGATCTCGGATTATATGGTTTTGTTGCCTGGAACTTAGCTTATCAAGTAAAAAAAATCTGGAGAATACTCACAGATAAGATAAGTCTCTGGGTGATCTGAATTCATACATATCACATAAAATGTGCAGATTTTTTGTTAATGAAGAAACCACCAGATACATCAGTTATGGTAAGCACCCTATTCAGAGCCAGGGGAAGCTTCCATGAGCTATTCATCCGCCACCAGGTGTTGCAAAAAATTCAGTTTCCTATGAGAGAATCTTATCTACATATCATTGAAAACTTTGACATTGTCTCTTGAAAATCCCTAGCCTGGGGATCCAGACATATGCCGAAAACGTCAATCATCTTTTGGCTATGTGCCTTAAATGCTCTTCACACCTCGGATAAAGTTGCCCGTTGGAATCAAGTTGTCAACCAGAGATGTATCTTATGCAGTACCGATCTAGAAACTAGAGATCATCTATTTTTCCAATGCAGATTTTCCTCCAGTGTCTTACTTGAAAGTCTCCGAGCCGTCAACCTGACTTGTCCGCCGTTTGCGTGGCTTCATTTAGGTGACTGGATGAAGAGAGTTATCAGAGGCAAATCCCAGAAATCAGCTATTAGGAAGAGCCTCCTAGCCGCAGTTGTCTACATGATCTGGCAAGAAAGGAACACCCGCAGGTTCCAGAAGAAAGCAAGAGAGATTCGGCAGGTGGTCGCAGGTGCAATCCAGCTAGTCCAACGAAGAAACAACATCCTACTTGTGGATATGTTCTAAAAAAATCCTCCACGGGCTGTGTAGTCTTACTCTCTAGATAGCTACTAACCATCTTTTGTACAACACCTGATTATGCTGTTAAGCACATGAATTAATATTTTTGTACTTCCATTTTATTCAGGGTGCTATTTTTGTAAAGCCCCTTAATAGGCATGTAAGTGTCGTTTGACTTATATATTAATGAATTATATGGGGTGCGCTCCCCCATTTTCAAAAAAAAAAAAGACAATTTTAAAGATGTGTTTTTTGAAATAAAAACTATAAAAAGTGCATCCTATTAACATTTCTATCTAAATATTTTTCATAAGTATTAATTTAAATTTCATGTGCATTACACTTTTCTCCAAAAAATCTGTAGGCTATAGTCTTTGCCCATTCTCTAAAACTTGAACATAATATTGGCAGCTAAGCTAAATTTTAGAAATTCTAGTATAAATATTTTAGGTAAAATGGATAATTTTAAAAGTGTGTTTTCAGGGGGAAAAATTTGAATCATATTAAAATTTGATAGCTACAATACGTTTTAGAAATTCTAGTATAAATGATTTAGGTAAAATAGACAATTTTAAAGGTGTGTTTTTGAAATAAAAACTAAAAAAATTGAATATTATTAATATTAAATTTCTCTCTAATTTTTTTTCATAAGTATTAATTTAAATTTCAAGTGAATTACACTTTTCTCCAAAAATTATGTAGACTGCCTTTGCTCATCGGCTCAAACTTCCAAATAATATTGAAAGCTACCCTGTTTTTTAGAAATTCTAGTATAAATGTTTTAAGTAAAATGGATAATTTTAAAAGTGTGTTTTTTGAAATAAAAACTAAAATAAATGAATCATATTAACATTTCATTCTAAATTTTTTCTTAAATGTTAATTTAAATTTCAAGCGCATTACACTTTTATCCAAAAAACTCTGTAGGCTATAACGTTTGTTCATCGGCTCAAACTTGAATATAATATTGGCAACTACGCTACTTTTCAGAAATTCTAGTATAAATATTTTACGTAAAATGGACAATTTTAAAGGTGTGTTTTTCGATATAAAAACTAAAAAAATGAATCATACTCCCTCTGTCCTAGGAAGATTGCACATTTTCTTTATTGTTTTCACAGTATTTAATCTACGATTTATTTTTATGAATTCATAGACATGTAAAATTAAATGATCAATATAAGTTGTCTTACAATATCTTAATGAGAGTGCTACATGGGAAAAAATATGGGATTCCCCTCTTCTTCGTCCCCTAGGGTTTTTCAACCTAAGCATGTCGCCGCCGCCGCGTTATCCCTTCCGATCTCCGGCCGGAAGCATCTTAGTGTTCGATCTTATCTGCTTCATTCCAGCGAGTGGTCCGGTGGATCTGCCTTGTTCTCCTCTGCTTCTGTTAAAATTCGGCGCTGAGATGGCCCCTGCCTTCGTAGCCGCGCGCTGCTCGCTCCTCCCTTGTGGGTGGCGGTTCTTGTCCGCCGAATTTCTGTCGGGTTTTGGGTATCCCGAAATCTATGACAGGTTGGCTCCTGGTCTCAAGCGGCGCCGTCAACCCGCTTGGTTTCACCACCCTCAGACCATCCTACTCTCTCATGGCGCCCTGGGCCCTACGCGTAGTTCCAGGCGCCGATCCGGCTACCCTCAGACCATGGTGACCTGAGATCTTGAAGTTTTGTGGCAAGATTGCAGTTCTGTCATGGCAAACCTCTAAAGATTGGTGCAAACAATGCTTGTCATGAAGAAACTCAACATGTCATTTGTTTTGACTCACTGGATGCTAGGATCGTGTTCCTTTGTTGGACAACTGTATTTTCATGGGTTGGCCCGTTTGATTTGGTGGGTTTCATGGTATGGAGGTGCGGGGGTTGTTTGTTGCCAGAATGAGGTATGGACTGGCCATATGACGGAATAGGAGCGAAGAGTTGGTTCTCGGATTATCAAGGATGATGCAGTCGAAGGTACGGCAGGGACGAGCAACATTGGCTCTCCCTGCCCAGACCAGTGATCTGTGGGCTTCTGGGTAGTGTCGGTTGTGAGCCTCCCTACACTACCTAGTTCTGGCAATTGGCTCGGGCACATCCATTGTTAAGTTGGATTTCGATGGTTCTTTTGGAATCTTAGCCAATTCTTTCATTTGTTCTTCGAGATATTATTGCAGGGTTCAGGTCTTTTAGAGTTGCTTTCATGCAACTCATTTGGTGGAGGTGACCGTGCACGTCGCGCGAGATGCTGTGGGGATATACCTGTTTCAAGGCACATGACCCATTGAAGAACGTATGCTAGATTGGCTTCAACTCCCGTTTACCATCTTGTTTCAACTTCACTTTTATTCATTGATGTGTCTTCTATCGGAGTTTAGTTTATTTATTGGTTGTTTTGTTTCCTCAAATGACCGTTTAATCTTAAATTATTTGATTAATAGGGTGCATAATGCTCGCTATGGTTTAGAGCTTAGTTATAGTTTGTTCAGGTCTTGTACCTGCTTTATCAACTTTTCTCGGCTTCACGCCGATTGATATCGAATGAATAATTCATTTTAAAAAAAATAAAATTGATCCATATGCTTCTCATAATTTTCAATCTAAACTTTTTTGATTTTTTTTTCCCGCAGTTTATCTTAGTTAAATTTTGAGTAAAACACTGCAATTTAAAACAGTAAAAGAAATGGTGCAATCTTCGTGGGACGGAAGGAGGATTAACATTTCTCTCTAATTATTTTTTCATAAATATTAATTTAAATTTCAAGTGCGTTATAGTTTTCTCTAAAAACATTGTAGTCTAGCTATAGTTTTTGCCCATCTGCTCAAATCTACACATAATATTGGTAGCTACACTATTTTTTAGAAATTCTAGTACAAATGTTTTAGGTAAAATTGATAATTTTAAATGTGTGCTTTTTGAATTAAAAACTATAAAAAATGAATCATATTCATATTTATTTCTAATTTTTTTTTAAAAATGTTAATTTTAATTTCAAGTACATTTCACTTTTCTCCAAAAAAATCTGTCGGCTATAGTCTTTGCTCATCGAGTCAAACTTGAGCATAATATTAACACCTACTCCACTATTTAAAAATTCTAGTATAAATATTTTAGGCAAAATGAAAGATTTTAAAAGTGTGTTTTTTGAAATAAAATCTAAAATAATGAATCATATTAACATTCCACTCTAAATGTTTTTCATAAGTATTAAATTAAATTTTAAGCGCAATACACTTTTCTCTAAAACTTTTTGTAGGCTATATAGAATTTGCCCATCAGATTAAACTTGAACATAATATTGACAACTACATTACTTTTTAGAAACTTTATTATAATTGTGTTAGGCAAAACAAATAATTTTAAAGGTGTATTTTTTGAAATAAAAATTATAAAAAATTAGTTATATTCATATTTCTCGCTAAATGTTTTTCAAAAATATTTATTTAAATTTCAAGTGCATTACATTATTCTAACAAAAAATAGGCTATAGTCTTTGTCCATCGACTCAAACTTGAACATAATATTGGCAGCTAAGCTACTTTTTAGAAATTCTAGTATAAATATTTTAGTCAAAATGGATAATTTTAAAGGTGTGTTTTTTAAAATAAAAACTAAAAAAATGAATCATATTAACATTTCTCTCTAAATTATTTTCATAAGTATTAATTTAAATTTTAACTACATTACAGTTTCTCTAAAACAATTGTAGGCTATACCCTTTGCCCATCGACTTGTACATAATATTGACAGTTACACTACTTTTTAGAAATTCTAATATAAATATTTTAGATAAAATTGACAATTTTAAACGTGTGTTTTTTAAATTAAAAACTATAAAAAATGAATCGTATTGATATTTCTCTCTAAATATTTTTTAAAAATGTTAATTTAAATTTCAAATGCATTACACTTTTATTTAAAAAATCTGAAGGCTATAGCCTTTGTCCATCGAGTCAAACTTGAACATAATATTGACAACTACTCTACTTTTTAGAAATTTAGTATAAATGTTTCAGGCAAAATGGAATATTTTAAAAGTTTGTTTTTTGAAATAAAAACTAAAAAAAAAATCATAATAACATTTCACTCTAATTGTTTTTCATAAGTATTAAATTAAATTTCAAGCGCATTACACTTTTCTCAAAAAACTTCTCTAGACTATAGCCTTTGTCTAGCGGATCAAGACAGCTACACTACTTTTTAGAAAATTTATTGTAAATGTGTTAGGCAAAACAAACAATTTTAAAGGTGTGTTTTTTGAAATAAAAACTATAAAAAAATAATTATATTCATATTTCTCCCTAAATATTTTTCAAAAATATTAATTTAAATTTCAAGTGCATTACACTATTCTAAAAAATAAAAAAAATAGGCTATAACATTTTCCCATCGACTCATACTTGAACATAATATTGGTCGCTACGCTACATTTTAGAAATTCTAGTATAAATGTTTTAGGTAAAATGGACATAAATTTGTGTTTTTCCAAATAAAAACTAAAAAAATGAATCATATTGACATTTCTCTCTAAATTGTTTTCATAAGTATTTATTTAAATTTCAAGTGCATTATTATTTTCTCTAAAACATTTGTAGGCTATATAGTCTTTGCTCATCGCCTCAAATTTGCACATAATATTCGCAGCTACACTAATTTTTAGAAATTCTAGTATAAATATTCTAGGTAAAATTGACAATTTTAAAGGTTTTTTTTTTCAAAATAAAAACTATAAAAAATGAATCATATTAACATTTCTCTCTAAAGATTTTTCATAAATAATAATTTAAATTTCAATTGCATTACACTTTTCTCCAAAAAAATTGTAGGGTATAGCATTTTCCCATCGACTCCAACTTGAACATAATATTGTGAGCTATGCTACTTTTTAAAAATTCTAGTATAAATATTTTAGGTAAAATGGGCAATTTTAAAGGTGTATTTTTTGAAATAAAAACTAAAAAAATTGAATCATATTAACATTTCTCTCTAAATCTTTTTCATAAGTATTAATTTAAATTTCAAGTGGATTACACTTTTCTCCAAAAAATCTGTAGGCTATAGCCTTTACCCATCATCTCAAACTTGCATATAATATTGACAGTTACACTAGTTTTTAGAAATTCTAGTATAAATATTTTAGGTAAAATGGACAATTTTTAATATGTTTTTTTCGAAATAAAAACTAAATTTTTTGAATCAGATTAATATTTCTCTCTAAATGTTTTTCGTAAGTATTAATTTAAATTTCAAAACTGCATTAATTACACTATTGTTCAAAAAAATTGTAGGCTATATCCTTTGCCTATCGACTCAAACTTGAACATAATATTGACAGTTAATTTACTTTTTAGAAATTATAGTATAATATTTTAGGAAAAATGGACAATTTTAAAAGTGTATTTTTTTGAAATAAAATTTAAAAAAATGAATCATATAAACATTTATCTCTAAAAGTTTTTCATAAATATTACTCCCCCCGTCCCGTTTTAATAGTTATGTTTCTTTTTCTGTATTTAATTTATGTATTTTTTTCTTCTATATTTTGATATATAAAGTTAAGTAAGATATACACATAAGATAAATAAATGTTTTTAGTTTCTAAAAATATTTTTTTCAATATTTTTGAGAAACTTCTTCCTGGTAAAAAAATGAGTCAAACAAAACTTCAAAAGTCAAACGCAACTATTAAATAGGGACAGAGAGAGTAATTTATATTTCAAGTGCATTATACTTTTCTCCAAAAATTGTGTAGGCTATAACCTTCGTCCATGAGTTCAAACATGCACATAATATTAGCATCTACGCTACGTTTTAGAAATTCTAATATAAATATTTTTGACAAAATGAAGAATTTTAAAGGTGTGTTTTTTGAAATAAAAATTAAAAAAAAATAATCATATTATTATTTCTATCTAAATTTTTTTCATAAATTTTTATTTAAATTTAAACTGCATAACAGTTTTCTCAAAAAAATCTGTAAACTATAGCGTTTGCTCATCGACTCAAACTTGAACATAATATTGACAGCTATGCTACTTTTTAGAAATTCTAATATAAATATTTTATGTAAAATGAAAAAATTTAAAGATATATTTTTTGAAATAAAAACTAAAAAACTGAATAATATTAACATTTTTCTCTAAATTCTTTTCATAAGTATTAATTTAAATTTCGATCGAGTGCATTTCACTTTTCTAAAAAAATTACAGTAGGATTGGAAGAACCTTTATGGATGATCAAAGGATTAAGGATGTCAAAACAAATTAATTGACTGTTATGCTGATTTTTCCTAAAAACTATCTTAATAGAATTCCAACTTCGGTGCTAAACGCTAACACACCGCATGAAACGATGATTGCATGGAGATTAGCTTTCAAAAGTCAAAACGCAAGCTAATGCATGACAAATCTTCTCAGGTTTATTTTAATTGTTCTTCTTTATTTTTTTTGTTAATCTCCATCATAGCATATTGTAAATCAAATTCTAATAAATAAATAAAAACTATATTTAACATTCAATTTTCCTACCCCCCCCCCAAAAAAAAAAAAAACAAATTTTATAGATTTAACCCAAGTGGGTTGGGTCGGGTCAAGTCGGCCCACGAGTACCCATTAAAAATGTGGGACGGGTCACGGGTTTACCCATCAAACAATGGCGCGGGTCACGGGCCAAGTCTCCACCTGGCGGGTTGCGGGGCGGGGGGGGGGGGGGGGGAGCGG
>JBBYHH010453830.1:0-11404 GCA_038382905.1 Daphne laureola
CCACCTAATACTTTACCATATTTTAATTCACTTCCTACTACACTATTTTAGCCCAAACCTTGGCCCAAACATGTAAATTTCCGCAGCCCTATATGCAGCCCATATAACACATTTTTATTAGTTTTTCTGAAATGACCATTTTGCCCTTCCGAACTAATTTTTGGCAAAATGTTCCGGAACTCATAAAATGTCATAAACTTATAAATTTCATTCAATGGACCTCAAATAACCCCTCGGATTGCTCATTTCATTTATCAATATTCCATATACGAAATATTTTAAAGTTCCAACGAAATTACAAACCGACCGCCCGATAAAATACATCAGAATTTAACATAATTCCAGGATGGGTGTAACAGTAGAGGTCCCTTTCACACAAAGGCAGATTCAAGAGTTCTTTGACATTGCTCCCCACCTAGAGGACTTCGGTCACAACATCGGATGTGAAAAATGGGACACATGTTCTTATTACAAAAAATTTACCTTCGGCCGTGCATGCTTGGAACTGGTTCATTCATCGAAGCATCCTACCCTCCACTCAAGAATCCAAGATCCAGCCAGATCGGTTGAAGGTGCTACAAAAAATAGTGAAGGGGGCATACATCGATGTGCCTTAGCTGATCTTCTCATCTATATGCACTATCACCGATTTCCACAACAAGAACCAAATCTTCCCTAAGTTCCTCACTCAGCTTATGAGAGCATCTCGTGTTCCAGTACAAGATGCTGAGTGTGTCTCAGCAAGTGAGTTGCCCATCACTGTTCAGCATATGCTCTCAGTAGGTAGCTCTAGGGCACCACCGCACCCAATTATGCAGGATGGACCCGCGCCTTACAGCGAGCCTAGATCAGAGGATGTAGCTTCCATGATTGTTGAGCAGTCTGAGAGTACGTGCTTCGACCAACTAGAAAGGGTAGGCCTCGGCCGGTGACTAGATTACTTGGGTTGGTCGCCAATTGGATGCGCAAGCTCTCCTACCGCTTGGATGAGGATGCGGTTGCACGGGAAGTGCTACATGCCCACTTGGATGCGGATAGAGAGAAGCGTCAGATTCTTCATGCTTGACTTGATGTGGATGTGGAAGATCTCCAGTAGACACATACCCTTATAGCCTGTATCGATGCATGGTTGGCTAGAGCTTCATCTTCCTTCTCTCACCCTGCCACTGGTCCCGCGACCAGTGGCAATGACATGGAAACTTGAGGGGGCCTAACTTGGCCCCAGGTATGACTCACTTTTTTTCACCTACTTTAGACCTTTCCGCATTGAGGACTCTGTGGACTTGTTTGGGGGGGGGCGTATTCATACTTTCCATGTTATATTGATGTATGTTTGTGATGGTGAAAATGATTACCATGAGACGATTTATGTACTTGCACTTTAGTATTGATAGTACATTTCACATGTCTAGGTGTAGTTGCACGTTTTGGTTAATTTTTTAAAATTTGTTTTTAGAATAGTTGCATGTGCATGTTTAGGAAACCAACTCATAATTCAAGTACCTTTGCGAGTGAAAATGCATTATTGATGATTTAGGGTAAATCCAATTGCGTATGAAAGATTGCTTTTGATGTTATGATTGCAGATTTAAATAATGTGAGATTTTAAGCTTAATTCTTTGTATATTTGGTTCGTGTGAGAATTTGTTCTCCAAGAGAGAATCTCATATTATATTTAAACTAGAACTTTGGTGATTTAACCACTATAAACTCATGATTTTGGTGTGCAATTTAGGATGATGATGGTAATTAGGTATAGCCACATTTCCAAAGAGCCAACTTGTTACAAGCTTTCCAATAGTTCACCCCGTTGAGCCTTAATACCTTTATTCTGTTCGAACCCACATTATGATCCAACCATTTTATTTATCCACTCTTGTCCATGAAACTTAGCGAACATGCTATAAATTGGGCTTAAGAGATAATCGTGGATCGGGATGGGAAAGAAGTTTTGGGGGATTATATGTCTATCTTGTTGGAAAAACAAAATGATGTATGTGTTGTATATATGAGCTAACCATGGAAATTGTAACGTTATTATCTCAATTACAGAAAAGAAACAAAAAACAAAAAAACAAAAAAATGAATAAAGTGCAATTGCAAATAAAAGATTGAGATATAGCATATATGCTTGTATTATAATTCCATGGTTAGAAAATCATTGTGGTGAGTGAGGTGAGATTTTGAGATTGTGGATGCTTTTGAACTCTTGATACTGGTTCAAGCATGTGTTGGATGGAAAAGAATTATTTTTCATATCTTTAATACCGATAAGTCTTCTGTGCTCGGTATGTTTCATTTAGATACACCAGAAAATGGCCTTCAACTGACTCCCGTGCCTAACCAAACCTAACCACATTACAACCTTACAAGACCATTTTCACTTGGATTGTACACAACTCCCTTAGGGGAATTTAGTGAGGGAGTTATGGGTCGTCTTCTAAGCTTATGGTGAAAGTACAAATCCCGAGATCACATCACACACTGACACACCCTTTCTCTTGAATTGCGAGAGTAAACACTAAGGGAGTGATCCTATGGTTGTAGCATCTAAAGTAAAGTTTTATAAACTATTAGTTTTGCATCTTGAGTTGTTGACAAGAAATTTTGGTTCATGGAATACTTAGCGTGGAGTTGTAGTTTATGTTTATATTAGCTTCTTTGCATTTAGATAGTATCGTGCATATAGGTGCGTAGTTGCATATAGGTAGTGTATTTGCTAGAGACTAGCAAACATCTAAGTTTGGGGCCTGAGTCCAGGATTTCCTATGGAGATTTTTTGGTCAGGCGAAGGTCAGGCGGACCGAGGCACAAAGGCAGGCACTCGCCTGACCTCAAATGCATAATGGGAAGGAGGCTAGGTGACTAGTAGGTGACCCAGTACACAATACCAGGTGATCGCCTGACCTCAAATGCAAAAATGGGTAGGAGGCCAAGCGAAGGTCAGGCGACCACACACACAAGTCCAGGCAGTCGCCTGATCCCAAAACCAACTTGGACAAATCTTCAGGCGAGGGTCAGGTGACCTAGAACACAAGCCCAGGCGGTTGCCTAAACCATGTTTGCTCCATTTAATGCATTTTTCTTTTCTCCTGATAGAACATTTCTAAGATGGATCTATTGTAATTATGGGTGATTTCCTCTCCAAAATGCATACCCAGGGGTTAAACAAACTCCCCCAAGTCACTTTTCCTTACCTAGCATTAATTAAATGTGATGATTGGAAGGATTTGGAGTATTTTGGTCTGTTATTGGTAAGAAACAAGAGGCAACTCACTTATTATCCAATTTTAGACAAGTTATTGGCTAGGGCTTGGAGATTTTTCTCCTCATCTCTCATTTTCTAGCTTGGATTCAAGTTGTTTTATGGAATATTGAAGATTACTACACCATTTCTAACCTTATTCCTATCTCTACAATCCTCATTTTACATTTATGTTCATCTCATTTATGAAAAACGTGTTAAGCGTGAATAGAGATTAGTTCATCATCTCTTTGGTTGTTTAGTTAGTTGTATGTGTGCTAGATGATGCAAATATGATTAGTTAATGATTATGCTTGATGAGTAACATTTTCTTGAGCTTTAAGAAGTTGGAGAAGAACTAGAAGAGCTATCTAATTCTCTACACCTACCAAGTGTTTGATGAAATGTTTGAGAGAGTATTTCATTTAACTAACCATGGGAAAATTGTTAGGTACTCTAGAAACTCTAGAATTATTTGAGTAAGGTAATTTAGAGTATTAGGAAACTATAATTGTGTGTACTTAAAGCTTCCATTAATGGTGCAAATGATGAAATTATATTTGGTCATTAATGGTGAGGATAACTCTAGCTTAGTAAGTTAGAGTTTGAAGTTTATTCAATCTCCTCCTTCATTGCATTAATCTCAACTAAGCATGTTATCTAGTATCATCAATCCTAAACAACCAAGGGGACTTTTAGTTATTGAAATTTACCAAAAACAAATCAATCTCATTGCATACTAGCCTAGCTTGATCACATATTTTCTTTTAGGTATTTGTTACTATTTAGATTAATTGGGTTAGGAATTGTTCACGACTCCATCATATCAAGACCTTTCTAAACAAAAATACCAAAAAATAGTGCATTTAGCTAGTTATCATTAATTGTCACTACAATCTTTTGGTTTTGATCCCACTCATCCTACTACAATTACACTCCTTACATTTGAGGGTGAGTCGGCCTTATAAATTTTATTTTCCTAGTTCGATTCGAGACATAGCTAATTGCACACCAAGTTTTCGGCGGGACTAAACCCTAGCGGCGAAAGGAGAGAAACCCTGCCGAAAAAAAAATGGAGGGAGTATTACTTAGGTAACTATAGTTCATTAGTTTTCAGCTGAGCCACTTAACAACTTTTAAACTTGACATTTTAGACACTAACTCTAAAACTTTAATTATTTTCTCTTAAAATGTTTATTATTTTGTTAAATTAAGAATTCTCACTTATCAACTATTTTTATTTATATTTATTCATGTGCATATTAGAGACTTTATTTGTAAATCAAATTTTTATTGGTTGTAAAATTTGTATTTTCTAACTTGGGTATTTTTTTCATTTATTCTTTATACAAATTAATAAAGTTGAGAAAATTACTACATCTTGTATATAAATCTTATGTAGTGTTTTATAACTTTTGCAATTTCTGTTTTAACTTTTGAAATATTTAAGTATTTTATATTATTTTTTATGGCCGATAGGCCTAAACCAAGTCTCCAAGGCCCAAAATGGGCCCATTGACCCAAGAAATCCCACAAGAACCCAAGAAATCCCACAAGAACGCTTAAGTAAGAAGCCCAGGAAAAGGGGCCCATTTAAAACGACTAAGGGCATCATACCCGAACACCGACATCATTGAGACGAGGTCATGCCCTCAGCACAGTATATCCCGATGGCACATATTTGCCACCTATCGTCTAACACCAAACCGTCTCTTTTCTATCAGAATATTACAGATGTGCCACCCTATTAGACAAGACTATATAAGTATACATCATTCCAATATTTAAGGTAACTATTCACTCTGTCCTAGATTTTGGCACATTCTCTCTACCAAATATTACTGACTTAAGCATTGGAGTACCCTCCGCCGGGAACAACTCCGGCGCGGTTCATAGACTTTGTCTGTTGTGCAGATCGAACCACCAAGACATGGAGACAGAGCTGAACGTGATCAAGACTAGGCGATAAAGGCTCAAAGACGTGGTTATTCTCAACGAATGACCCCCACCAATTCCAATTTTCCAAACTTTTTTCTATATCTCGAATAATTATCCCTTAGTATTTGTTACTCTTCCTCTTTCTTTTGATTCTTCTTCTTCATATCTCTTAGAAGCAGTTCTGGTTAAGCCTTTAAATATTTCATCCATGGATTCACAGAGTTGATTTCAATATTTTAATTGTTATCTGTCAATGACTTTTATTCCTTCTTACTGCCCCTTGGGTCTTATTGAGAAAACGCGACTTGGGTGACAATCAATAAAATTTTGTAAACCACTGTGTAAGTCCTGTAGGCTTAGAAGTTTTAAAAACTGTGAAAGTGCTGGCTTCTGGATTGAAATAAAATCTTTTGAAACTTTGGGGTAAAAGATACAGAAGCTTAAAAGTTTAAAGAAAATGAAGAAAACATGGAATATTCTCTTTTAGGACTGACTCGGTAAAGTTATCGAAGTTTTAGGACTTAAAGGGCACCTCCTTCATACTTTTACGACTCAACAGAAAAAATGTAAAGATTTAAGACTGACATGAAAAAACGTAAAGTTTTAGGACTGACTTGGTAAATCTGTAAGAGTTTTAGGACTTTCCACGTCATTATCCCTACAATAATGATATACTCAAAAAGTTATTCACGCGTTTTTCTCTCCTTAATTTTTTCGTTGGAATTCAAAATAAAACTATTTTGCGGAGTTGTTCTAACAAAACTGAAGATAAATTAAACATTGTTCCAACAAAATTGAAAATTGAACATTATTCCAATAATTTTAGAAATTGGACATTCCTCCAATAAAATTAGAGATTAGACATTCCTCCAAAGACATTCATCTAACAAAATTAGAAATTGGGCATTGCTTCAACAAAATTGAAGATCGCACACTATTCCAAAAGATTAGAAATTAGACATTGTCAATTTATCACAATAATTTTTTTAATTGGATGTTGCTTCAACAATTTTGAAGATAAGACATTCCTTCAACAAAATTAGAAATTAGACATTCTTCCAACAAAATTAAAAATTGGACATTGCTTCAATAAAATTGGAGATTGCAAATTATTCCAAAAGGTCAGAAATTGGACATTCTCAATTTGTCACAAAATTTTAAAAATTGGACATTGCACCAACAATTTTGGAAATAGGACATTCCTCCAATAAAATTGGAGATTAGACATTCAGGTAAAGTGCACTCATAGTTCTGTAACTTTAATTATTGTATCACTAGAGTCTTGTATTAACTTTTTATACCATTTAAGTTCTTTTTTTTTTTTAACTCGTGATCTTCTTCCATTTATTTCCCGTTTAACGGACTTTGAGGGAAAATGACTATTTCAACAACTCATTGTTTTAAAAAAAGTCTATTTTCACCTCAAGTTTTAAACCTAACCATTTATACCCACCCTCAACAATTACAAACCTAAACAAAATACTCTCAAGTTTTAACCAACTCAACAACAAGACCCAATGGTACAATAATTAAAGTTAGAGGATTATAGGTGCATTTTACCCTTAGACATTCCTTCAACAAAAATGGAAACTAGACATTCCTCCAACAAATTAGAAATTTGATATTACTCCAATAAAATTGGAAATTGTATGGATGATTATATTTTGGAATTGTGTATTTCCTCTAACAAAATTAGACATTCCTTCTACAAAATTTAACGTAGGTCAAATTTGTGGATTAGTTGAAGAACTACATCATCATTATTTTAAAATTTACAATTGCTCTTGGTCACTTATGCAAATTTGGCGTCATGTGCTACCATTTTTTTATTTTAGAGTTTAGACAATGAATAGTAGTAGTTTACTCTCTCTCTCTCAATCCCAGCAAATGTATCATATTTAATTTTTAAACTTTTGTTTGACTCAAACTTTCATTAGGAAGAATTCGTTAAAAAGTTCTTAAAAAACATTAAATACTAAAAAACAAACGTGGTACATTTGCTGGGATGGAGATAGTATTTTATTATGATGATAGTAACTCTATAATTTATTTTTTCTTTAATTTATGAATCTGTAAAAAAAAAAATCGAGGTTGTTTAAGAGCATCTTCAAGAGGTTCTTCATTTTCTTGATATGCTCATTTTTTTAGAGTTTGAGCATTTTTTTTATCCAACAGCTTCCACATTTCATATTCTCCAAAATGGAGATGTGAAAAAAATGGGGAGTTTTCCCTAAATTTGGAACATTCTCCAAAAAATTTAGAGGTTCCTCAAATCCACTTTTTGTAAACTTCTCTCATCTCTGCTCTTCCTAAACTACTTCTTATTAGTTTAAGTATCTTTCATCTTTCTCATCTCTACTCTTTTCAAATAATTTATTAATTATTAATCAAAAATATATAATATTTTATTATTCTAATAAGTGCATGATTCATCAAAATGAAGAAGCTTTTGGAGTTGAAGTAATTTTCTTTTTAAAGAATATGACTATAATCTTTCTATTTTAAAGAATTTTTTAAAGAAACTGTTGGAGATGCTCTAACAAATGGCTATTCACTCATGGTCCCGTAACGGTATCATTCATGATTGGGAAAATGATCCAATTAATTAATTAATTATAGTAGGATATTAGTATTATTAAATTGATTATTGAGAATGCATGAATATGCATGACACAGAATTGAATGTAATAATACTATTAAGTACTCCCCATTTTCTTTTAATAGTTATGTTTTTTTTTAATATTTAATTTATGTATTTTTTTTTCTATATTTTGATATATAAAATTAAGTAACATATATATATAAGATAAATCAATATGTCTAATTTCTAAAAATATCTTTTTTAATTTTTTTGAAAAACTCATTCCTATTAAAAATTTAAGTCAAACAAAAGTTTAAAAGTCAAATGTAACTATTAAATAGAGACGGAGGGAGTATTTTACTCTCTTCATTCTAAAAATAATGAAACGTTTGATTTTTGATATTCATTTGATTTCAATATATCTACATTATTTAAAAGTAGAAAAAATATAAATAAAATATATTTATAAAATAAACATATGAAATTTTTATTTGTATATAAAAATCTTAAATTTATATTTCAAAATAATTAAAAAATAATATTATAAATTAAATATTAAAAAATAAATATTTTATTATTTTTTAGACGGAGTAATTATGGACACTTGTTAGCTCTATGGACACTTGTTAGCTCCTTCCTTGTCTTGATGTTGTTGTAGCAAGGGCACTCCTCCCTATGGCCAAACGTCCCACAGGGCACACACAAGCATCTCCGGCAACAATAGTTGCAAAATTCAATGCATGCACTCTTATGGTGCGTCTTGGAGCATCTGGAGTCACACGCCCCTCCACATTCTGCAGTGCACCCAAAATTATTAATTATCCATTAATATATACTATTATTAATTAATCCTTGCATCAAGTATTAATATATTCCACATTTTAAAAATAAAATAAAATAACAAGAATGACCCTAGCTAGTTATCTACTTACGTTCAGGCTTCAATGATCCCTCACCACCAGCCTACAATAACAAAATAAAAAATGCATAAACAGTTAATTTTGAAAAAAAATCTTTTAAAAAAAGCATTTTTATGAATATAAAAAAAAGTAAAATTAATTAAGCTAGGCCGGAGGTTGATATATAGTATTAAGGAGTCTTAGAGCATCCCCAACTCTCCATTTTATTGGATTGCTCAATTTTAGAGAACTTGAGACTATTTTTTGGTCCAACAGTTTCTCCATCTCATTCTCTAAAATGGGGATGGACAGAAAAAATGAAGATGGTTCGCTATATTTGGCGCACTCACCAAAAAATTTGGCGAACGCTCTCTCATTAATTTTTCACACTTTCTCACGTCTCAACCAATCAATTATCTGACTCATCGTTGCATCTCTCATCTCTCAACCAATCAATTATCTGACTCATCGTTGCATCTCTCCTCTCTCCATTTTCGTTCCACTATTTGTCCTTCCATTTTTTACTTCTCTGATCCTTTCATTTTTTGCTTCTCTGTTCCTTTCATTTTTTTTGTTTTTTCTATAAAACTCTATCTTTATTACGTCTATGTAAATAAATTCTATTTATTAAAAAAAAATAATAATGAATTGATTTAGAAACATATGAACGTATATGTAATAGTAAAAAAGTGACTAGCGTACATATTAGTAAAAAAAAACTAGTCTCAAATATAACGGTGATTGGTAGATGAGCCCTAAAAAAAAAATCTTAAATAAAAATTAATTTATTAGTTATCAATTAAAGATGTAGAATATTTTTATTACTGTAATAAATGTGATATTCTCTAAAATAGAGAAGCTGTTAGAGTTTGAACAAAAATATTTTAAAAAATATGATTTTTACTTCTTTATTTTAAAAAAACTTTTGTTGAAGATGATCTTACCTATGACATCTAGAAAGCGAATGCAGAGATGAGAGCAACGAGAAGAAAGACGAGAGTACAAGAGGAGATCAATCTGGCCATTGTAGCTAGAGAGAAGTTTTTTTATAATCTTTTGGTGTGTTTATGTGTATGATACGTGTAAGACCGTTTATATAATTGTAAATAGGGAGTTTTCTCTAATTATTATGGAAATTTATGTCTAATGTTTTTGGTAAGACAAGTGAGTGAAATCTGATATTTTCTGAAATAGATGGAAACTCTTCTTTTACATTCGTTTCTTCCACAAATCAAAGTAAATGACTTACTATATTTTTTTCTGCACAAATTAAATGGCCAGCCATTGAATTTGAAAGTATATTTGGTAACGAAATTAATGGGGGTGACTTGATGGCTCGACTGGGCACAACGGCATTTGAGCCTGAAATGTTATTGGGTTTAGACAGTCGATAAAACAAAGGCTTGCAAGGGAAAGCTTGTAAGCTTTTAAGGTCTAATTAGATGTCATGCACAAGTGATTCCAAATCTATTGTCTCCTAATTTTATGTCCCCTTCTTATCTTTTATTATATTTTATGAATATTGTTAATTATTTTATAAAAAAATTAAAATATTAATTAATGATATTAATAAAATGCACTGAGAGATGCATGATTTTTTGGATCCATTCATTGCTAACTTTTTAGTGGACCAACAAAAGGTCAGTTCAGCAAACAATTAGAAATTTTTGAAAATCATTCAAATGTTAACTGCAAGATTGGATTTAAAGTTTACTCATTTTACATAATTGTCACTCACAACTATTTATGTTATTTTCACTATACAAATGCATGTAAAAGATGAGTATATTTAGGGGTAGTTTGGATAAAGTTTTAGTTCTGTCAATGTTCAATACATGAGGAATATAAAAAGTAGGAAAGGTATTTCCGGAAATAGCCAAGCTGAACTGAGCCAAAATGAACATTCCGTAATTCGAGGATGGCCGATTTATACAGACTCATTAAGGGCATCTCCAATAACTTACTTATTTTATTGAGATATTCAGTTTTGAAGAATTTTGGAATTTTTTTTTATTTAATATGAGAAATAAGGAGAAAAAATAGGAAGTTTTCTCCATACACAACATTTCTAAATTTTAAAAAACTTCATCATGTGCGAGTTGGCACTTACCTTAACTTTTTTTTGTTTATATTTTTATTTTTTTACTTTGTTTCTTTTAAATTTTAATTTTATACATAATTATTATACAACTACTTTTAATTTTTATCTCCGTTAAAATTTTTATGTTTGTCTCTTAACCTTAAATTATACTCTCTAACGTTTGTTTTTCAGTATTTAATCTAGGCCGAAATGCATATTAGTACCCCGATCTTTACTAACTCGAAAATTTCAGGACCTGAACTATTTTTTTGACAGAATGGTACCCTGAATTATTGAAATCGGGTAGATAAGGATCTGAGCTCAGCTGACTCGGTATGAACTCGGTATGAACTCGGGCAAAGAATATATTGTGAATAATCTGTATGGTATCAGAGGCATCTTCTTTGCCCCAGTAGGAATATATTGTGAATAATAACTCCTATTCCCAATCTTTGTAAGTACTCTACTCTCTATCTGCTTTAATTATGCATTCCTTTGATCATTATTTACAAATAATAAATAATATACATTGGGATTATGTTAATGAAATTAATTCTTTAAGAGAAAAGATTAGACAATCTGAATTAATAATTGAAGGATATAAACAGAGAATCACCACTAATTCTTCTAATGCTTCATTTTACCAATCAGTAATTAAAATT